>CM029023.1:142131769-142392065 GCA_016801055.1 Panax notoginseng
GGTGACGCCCCCAAAATAGGTATACAACACCCATTCTGAGTCGCCAAATACATGGTACAGAAAGCAAACTACAACTTCAATAATACAATTGTCGTGCAAAATACGACAACACATACTGTGAGTTTAAATACAAATATTGTCTTCTAGACAATATCCACACTCAAATAAATCCTCATTACAATTATTCAAACACTATTTTACAGAAATAGTGAGGACTGCTAAAACATCTTTCTAGAACCATCACTCCATACCCCGACTAGATCCTGCTATGTTCTCACCTCCTGAGAAGAAAAATGGAACAAAAAGGAAAAGGGTGAGCTCAACTAGCCCAGTAAAGAATATTATGACTAAGATAATATACAAACAAATTATCGTTAGTCTTCAACAGGGAAAAATCTGATAGAATATAATCGACAACAAGTTTTAGATCAACAACTGCAGCGGAAACAGCAAACCATTAGAAGAGTCAAGTAGAGAAAGAATTCTACTATCTTCTAAGATTTAAAAGTCCATCATCAATATTTTATCCCTGTAACATCAATTAATAATCATCTTTATCCAAATATTCATCTTTGCACTACAGGCCAAAGATATTCATTTGTATCACCTGTCAGTCATGTTCATCTCAACACCTGTTCATCTTTGCACTACAGGCCAAAGATATTCATCAAGTAATCATACATCTTTGCACTACAGGCCAAAGATATTCAGTAATATCATCATTTAGGACTGAGGATGATGAAAAATATCTTAAAGAGAACGAATCCAATGAGACAGAAGGACAAATAGTAGGGATTCGTATAACAGTTTATCCAAGATCAATAATACTTCATAATAATCAATTGTGAAGCAGAATTCAAAAATAAAGATCAAAACATGGATACAATCAAAGATAGTAACCATAATAGACATCTTGGACAAAAAGGAAAAATTTTATTTTTCGGTGAATAGTGCCGTATTCGTGAATAGTGCCGTATACGTGAATAGTGCCGTATACGTGAATAGTAACCCCGACACAAAAAGTTCCAAATTTGATAAAAACTCATATCAATATTTCAGCATAATGATATTGAAGAAAATAATATCATTTAAGAAGAAAATAATATCCCTTACCTCAAAATATCAGTACTTCTGGTCGGAATACCGGTATAAGGCTGAAAGAAACTTGCTCTGATGAATAGAAACTCTCAAAGTATCTAAATACTCACAAAATACACTCAATAATCTAGAGAGAGAAAGAGAGAAAACTTGTTTCTGGTGTGATTTTCAATTCTAACTTAGCCCTCTATTTATAGGAAAATTTTAGTAGGTTTGACCTGCAACCTGATGGCTTTACCTGCTACTATTCCCACCCACCACATTTGAAATATAATTCAGCACATTTCTTCACCAACCACAAGTGGGGCCCACCAATTCTAGAATTTTCCATCAAAATGATAAACTCCGAAAATTCAACAATTTCTGAACCAGTCATCTTGTAAAATTCATAATAAATCATACGTTCATTTTTAACGGTTCAAAATTTGTGGACATATACTCAACTTATATATGTATAACATATCCAAAAATTACCACGATCCAACGGTCGGATTAAAAATTATAACCCCGCAATATTTCTCAAAAACCCTGATTGATTTTTAATACCTCCATTCCGACAAAAATACTGATAAAACACCTCAACATTAACTCCTTCATTTTTAACCACAAAAATATATCCCTCATTTATATCCACATAAAATAAATATTTCCTTATCATATGAATCAATAATTAATTATTCACAAATAATATTACAGAATCACATTTATGACAACCAGGCCGTTCCCAGGAAAGAGGGGGCTTTCCAATAAGGATTTCTCCTTACTGGCGCGCAATTAGATGACCAAACCTCTCCTTAGACAGAACTTTCTAGACATTGCCAATAATGTTATCTAATAATATTATTCAAATAATATGAATTATTGATCTGATAATGGAAAATACTGTGCAGCAACAATTATTGAAACAACAATAATATAAAATATCAACGCAACAATTATTGAATCAATAAAATAAAATATTGAACAATAACTACTGTAACAATTATTGAGTAGTGCCTTCTTACGTAAGAATCAATAATTGGTGCAATACCGTGTGCTACTGTATTTTAACCACCGGGTATTCCAACAGTATTAACGGTAACAACTACGCCGTTATTTATAAATAACTTATACTTGTCGTTTTCTTCATCCAATCGCTTTCCGTTATGGGGCCCACACAAGGCTGCGCCGTCGTACGAATATTCCCCGACAGCAAGAATATTCCACGACCAAACGAATATTCCCGACAAAATGAATATTTTATAACCACTTGCTTATTTTGCAAAATTTGCACATTTCACCCATAACCAAAGTATTATATCAAATTAACCCCTTATTATTCACAATAATATTTAGAGAAAATTTGATTTTATTCATTAATAAGTTGGGGTCTTACAACCTCCCCTCCTTATGAAATTTCGTCCTCGAAATTGACGTACGTACCTGATGTTTCAAAAAGGTGAGGATACCTCGCTTTCATTTCTGATTCCAACTCCCAGGTCATTTCTTCAATAGCATGGTTTCTCCACAAAACCTTAACTTGTGGTATAACCTTCGTGCGTAGGACATGCTCTTTCCTATCCAAGATCTTAACAGGTACCTCCTCGTACGTTAAATCTTCAGCTATCTCGTCTGGTTCTAACTCAATAATGTGGTTCGGGTCTTTAACATATTTACGAAGCATAGATATGTGAAAAACATTATGAACACGAGACATGCTTGGAGGTAATGCGAGTCTATATGCCACATTTCCTATTCGCTCAAGAATCTCAAATGGACCAACAAATCTTGGATTGAGCTTTCCTCTCTTCCCAAATCTTGTAACTCCCTTCCATGGTGCAACACGTAACAATACATGATCCCCAATATTAAATTCCACGTCCTTCCGATGAAGATCCGCATAACTCTTTTGTCGATCCTGTGCCGTTTGTATACGTTGTCGAATCGTTTGGATCTTCTCTGTAGTAATGCGTACCAACTCTGGTCCCAACAATGTTGCTTCACCCACCTCGTCCCAGCATACTGGAGAACGACATTTTCTTCCATACAACGCCTCGAATGGAGCCACACCTATGCTCGCCTGATAACTGTTGTTGTAGGAGAATTCCACCAATGGTAGGTACTTATCCCAACTCCCTTTGAGATCTAGGACACAAAGTCTTAATAGATCTTCAAGAGTTTGAATAGTCCTCTCTGATTGTCCGTCCGTTTGAGGATGGTATGCCGAACTGAATCGTAAATCCGTGCCCATAGCTTTCTGCAAGCTAACCCAAAATCGTGAAGTGAATCTTGGGTCACGATCCGAAACTATGGATACTGGCATGCCATGCAATCTCACAATCTCGTTCACGTACATACTAGCAAGACGTTCAAGGGAATAAGTCTCACGTATCGGCAAGAAATGAGCGGACTTGGTTAATCTATCAACAATAACCCAAATCGCATCTATGCCTTGAGAAACCTTGGGAAGACCCGTAACAAAATCCATAGTAATGTGTTCCCACTTCCATTTCGGGATCTCAAGTGGTTGCAATGGACCCTTTGGCACTTGATGCTCCGCCTTTACACGTTGACAAGTTAAACATCTCGAGATAAACTCCGCGATCTCTCTTTTCATATTGCTCCACCAAAATGTATGTCGAAGATCGTGATACATTTTGGTACTCCCAGGATGGATTGCAAACGGTGTGTTGTGTGCCTCCATCATTATTCTATGCTTCAAGTCAAAATCGTTAGGAACACAAAGTCTGGAGTTGACTCGAAGTATTCCTTCTTCATCGATTCTTGCTTCTGGAATAGCACCTTCTTGCACTTTCTTCTTCATACGCATCAGCTCCATGTCCGTAGCTTGAGCAGCTTTAACTTTATCGATTAAAGTCGGTTCTACTCGTATATTTGATATCATCATGTGGGTACTTGGAGCCTTCATCTCTATCTCCATCCTTTGCAAGTCATACAAAATGGGCCTTTGTGTTAACAACATTGCACTCGTACCCGCATATGATCTTCTACTCAATGCGTCAGCTACTACGTTTGCTTTTCCAGGATGATATTGGATGGTATGATCGTAATCTTTCACAGCTCGAGCCAACGTCGCTGCCGCATGTTGAGTTCCTTTTGGGTGAAGAAATATTTGAGGCTGTATAGATCTCCACTTTCTCCCCATACAGGTAGTGTCTCCAGATCTTCAACGCAAAAACGACTGCTGCCAACTCCAAATCATGAGTAGGATAATTCCTCTCATAATCTTTGAGTTGTCGTGAGGCATAGGCTATGACTTTTCCATGTTGCATGAGAACACATCCTAACCCTTTGCCTGAAGCATCGCTGTAGATAACAAATCCATCCGAACCAGATGGTATTGTCAGAACAGGTGCCGAAATGAGTCTCCTCTTGAGTTCTTGGAAACTCTTCTCGCATTCCTCACTCCATACGAATTTTGTATCTTTCCGAGTCAGCTGAGTTAACGGAGTAGCGATTCGAGAAAATCCTTCCACAAATCTCCGATAATAACCAGCTAAGCCCAGAAAGCTACGTACTTCGGTTACCGACTTCGGTTGCTCCCAACTTTGTATGGCTTCAATCTTCGCCGGGTCGACAGATACTCCATGTTTTGACACCACGTGCCCAAGGAATGCTACTTCCTCAAGCCAGAACTCGCATTTCTTCAATTTGGCATATAGCTTATTTTCACGAAGCCTTTGCAGTACCAGCTTCAAATGGCGCTCATGATCTTCACGGCTTTTGGAATAGATGAGGATGTCATCAATAAAGACAACAACGAACTGATCCAAATATTCTTTGAATACACGGTTCATCATATCCATGAAGGCAGCAGGAGCATTAGTCAATCCAAAAGACATTACTAAGAATTCATAATGCCCGTACCGAGTTCTGAAGGCAGTCTTTGGAATATCCTCAGTTTTAATCTTCAGCTGATGATATCCAGAACGAAGGTCGATCTTTGAAAAGAATTGTGTTCCTTGTAACTGGTCGAACAGGTCATCAATGCGAGGTAGCGGATACCTATTCTTGATAGTGACATGATTCAATTCTCGATAGTCGATACAAAGTCGCATACTCCCGTCTTTCTTCTTTACGAATAAAACAGGAGCACCCCAAGGAGACGTACTAGGACGAATAAAACCGATGTCCAACAACTCCTGTAGTTGGACTTTTAACTCCTGAAGTTCAATAGGAGCCATTCGATATGGAGTTTTAGAAATGGGCTTTGTACCGGGTTCAAGGTCAATAAAGAATTCAACTTCACGTTCTGGGGGTAGACCAGGAAGTTCTTCAGGAAATACATCAGGAAATTCTCTAACAATAGAAATATTATTCAAATCTGACTTGTCTTTGTTCAAATCCATAACATGGGCTAAGAAAGCTTGACATCCGTTTTTCAATAAACGAATAGCTTTGTGGCTTGATATGACAGTGACTGATTTTAGTGGTTTAGTAGTTTGAATTCGTATGACAGGTTGGTTAGGAATATGAAAACTAACAACCTTACGAAAACAATCAATTTTAGCATGATGAGTGGTTAACCAATCAATTCCTAAAATCACATCAAAAGCAAGTATCTTTAAAGAGATAAGATCAACAGGTAATGTGATAGTGCCAACTTGGATCATGCAAGATTTATAAACTGTAGATGTAACGAAGGTTTCACCCAACGGAGTTTCAACAGATAAGTTAAAGTCCAATTTCTCCGGAGTCAAGTTTAAACGTTGAGCACAAGCAGGAGAGATAAAAGAATGGGTAGAACCGGTATCTAGTAAAGTATAAACTTCGCAAGAATTCAAGATTAGCTTACCCGTGATCACCTCGTTCGGGTTTCTCGCGTTTTGGCCAGTAACGACAAACGCCCTTCCAGGAACCGCTGATTTCGACTTATCCGGGACAACTTTTGGAGTCACCATCCCCGCTGAACTTGGTTTTGCTACAGAACACTCTCGAGCTATATGACCCTCCTTTCCACAGTTATAACATACCTTGGATTGTTGTGGGCAGTTTGGGCTGATATGTCCCTCTTTCCCACATTTGTAACATACGACCGGTGGTCGTTCTCCTCCCCTAGAAACAGTTGATGTTTGTGCTGACGTCTTCACGTTATCATTGTTGTACCTTCTCTTCTTGAAATCTCCTCCCGACTCGCTCCTTCTATTATCACGACCACGATTACCACCAGAGTGGTTACCGCTTTTGTCCGAATGTTTTCCTCCCTGCTGGTTTTCATTGCTTCGATGACTGCCGCCACCGGTATGACCCTGGTTGTGGTCCCTCGGTTGCACATACTCATTATCTCGCTCTAATAATTGAGCCCTGTTTACAACATCTGAATATAAAGAAAATTTATGAGAGATAAGATATTGTCGAATCTCGGGTTTTAGACCTCTCAGAAACATCCTTGTCATTTTTCGACCAAATGAGGTGCAAACCTGGATAACTCTGCAAACTTCGCCTCGTACTGGGACACCGTCATGTTGTTTTGTTCCAGTCTGATAAACTCTACCTCCTTCATATGACGAATACTTTCAGGAAAGTACTTGTCATTGAACAGTTTTTGAAATGTTTCCCAGGACATGTTGAGTGCGTCAGGCTGGGTACGCTTCACAGACTCCCACCAGTAGTCTGCCTCACCGCGGAACATAAAGGTGGCGAATGGAACCTTCTGTTCCTCCGTGCATCCCAAGACATCGAATATCTTGGTAATTTGCTTGACCCACGTTTCCGCCATGATCGGATCCGGCTTTCCCTTAAATTCTGGTGGTCCCAATTCTTTGAACTGCTTAGCTGTGACAAACCGCGCGTTATCATTTCCACCCGTATTCTGCACACGAGTCTCCCTCGTCTGATTTTGCATGAACTGCAAAAAGCTCCTAAACATTCCATCATTCATCGTTTGCTCGGTAACGTTGTTTACAGGAGGAATATTGCCTTCCTGTTGCACGTTCCCCTGGGTGGTGATCAAAGGTGTCTCCACGGTCTGATTTACTCCATTATTAACGTTCTCAGCTGCCATTCTTAAATACTGCCATAAAACAAGGGTTAATAGTCATGTCATATATTATCCCTATACTCTGACCGACCAAATAAACACCAAATAAACTTAGTCAGGTCATACTAGCGAAGGAATTCCCCGTCTCTCCCCTCCTAGTTCTTGTCTCACATCTCAGCCAGGGATCATATCCCTAAGCTCTGATACCAACTGTGACGCCCCCAAAATAGGTATACAACACCCATTCTGAGTCGCCAAATACATGGTACAGAAAGCAAACTACAACTTCAATAATACAATTGTCGTGCAAAATACGACAACACATACTGTGAGTTTAAATACAAATATTGTCTTCTAGACAATATCCACACTCAAATAAATCCTCATTACAATTATTCAAACACTATTTTACAGAAATAGTGAGGACTGCTAAAACATCTTTCTAGAACCATCACTCCATACCCCGACTAGATCCTGCTATGTTCTCACCTCCTGAGAAGAAAAATGGAACAAAAAGGAAAAGGGTGAGCTCAACTAGCCCAGTAAAGAATATTATGACTAAGATAATATACAAACAAATTATCGTTAGTCTTCAACAGGGAAAAATCTGATAGAATATAATCGACAACAAGTTTTAGATCAACAACTGCAGCGGAAACAGCAAACCATTAGAAGAGTCAAGTAGAGAAAGAATTCTACTATCTTCTAAGATTTAAAAGTCCATCATCAATATTTTATCCCTGTAACATCAATTAATAATCATCTTTATCCAAATATTCATCTTTGCACTACAGGCCAAAGATATTCATTTGTATCACCTGTCAGTCATGTTCATCTCAACACCTGTTCATCTTTGCACTACAGGCCAAAGATATTCATCAAGTAATCATACATCTTTGCACTACAGGCCAAAGATATTCAGTAATATCATCATTTAGGACTGAGGATGATGAAAAATATCTTAAAGAGAACGAATCCAATGAGACAGAAGGACAAATAGTAGGGATTCGTATAACAGTTTATCCAAGATCAATAATACTTCATAATAATCAATTGTGAAGCAGAATTCAAAAATAAAGATCAAAACATGGATACAATCAAAGATAGTAACCATAATAGACATCTTGGACAAAAAGAAAAAATTTTATTTTTCGGTGAATAGTGCCGTATTCGTGAATAGTGCCGTATACGTGAATAGTGCCGTATACATGAATAGTAACCCGACACAAAAAGTTCCAAATTTGATAAAAACTCATATCAATATTTCAGCATAATGATATTGAAGAAAATAATATCATTTAAGAAGAAAATAATATCCCTTACCTCAAGATATCAGTACTTCTGGTCGGAATACCGGTATAAGGCTGAAAGAAACTTGCTCTGATGAATAGAAACTCTCAAAGTATCTAAATACTCACAAAATACACTCAATAATCTAGAGAGAGAAAGAGAGAAAACTTGTTTCTGGTGTGATTTTCAATTCTAACTTAGCCCTCTATTTATAGGAAAATTTTAGTAGGTTTGACCTGCAACCTGATGGCTTTACCTGCTACTATTCCCACCCACCACATTTGAAATATAATTCAGCACATTTCTTCACCAACCACAAGTGGGGCCCACCAATTCTAGAATTTTCCATCAAAATGATAAACTCCGAAAATTCAACAATTTCTGAACCAGTCATCTTGTAAAATTCATAATAAATCATACGTTCATTTTTAACGGTTCAAAATTTGTGGACATATACTCAACTTATATATGTATAACATATCCAAAAATTACCACGATCCAACGGTCGGATTAAAAATTATAACACCCGCAATATTTCTCAAAAACCCTGATTTGATTTTTAATACCTCCATTCCGATAAAAATACTGATAAAAACCTCAACATTAACTCCTTCATTTTTAACCACAAAAATATATCCCTCATTTATATCCACATAAAATAAATATTTCCTTATCATATGAATCAATAATTAATTATTCACAAATAATATTACAGAATCACATTTATGACAACCAGGCCGTTCCCAGGAAAGAAGGGGCTTTCCAATAAGGATTTCTCCTTACTGGCGCGCAATTAGATGACCAAACCTCTCCTTAGACAGAACTTTCTAGACATTGCCAATAATGTTATCTAATAATATTATTCAAATAATATGAATTATTGATCTGATAATGGAAAATACTGTGCAGCAACAATTATTGAAACAACAATAATATAAAATATCAATGCAACAATTATTGAATCAATAAAATAAAATATTGAACAACAACTACTATAACAATTATTGAGTAGTGCCTTCTTACGTAAGAATCAATAATTGGTGCAATACCGTGTGCTACTGTATTTTAACCACCGGGTATTTCAACAGTATTAACGGTAACAACTACGCCGTTATTTATAAATAACGTATACTTGTCATTTTCTTCATCCAATCGCTTTCCGTTATGGGGCCCACACAAGGCTGCGCCGTCGTACGAATATTCCCCGACAACAAGAATATTCCATGACCAAACGAATATTTCCCGACAAAATGAATATTTTATAACCACTTGCTTATTTTGCAAAATTTGCACATTTCACCCATAACCAAAGTATTATATCAAATTAACCCCTTATTATTCACAATAATATTTAGAGAAAATTTAATTTTATTCATTAATAAGTTGGGGTCTTACAACAAACGCTCTTCCAGGAACCGTTGTCTTTATCTTTTCTGGGACAGCTTTTTGAGTCACCATCCCCGCTGGACTTGGTTTTGCTATAGTGCAATCTCGAGCGATATGTCCTTCCTTTCCACAATTATAACATACCTTAAACTGTTGTGGGCAGTTTGGGCTGATATGTCCTTCTTTTCCGCACTTATAGCATATAATCGGTGGTCGTTCTCCTCCCTTGGAACCAGTTGCTGCTGGTGCTGACGTCTTCGTATTGTCATTGTTGAATCTCCTCTTTTTAAAATCTCCTCCCGACTCGCTTCTTCTATTTTCATAGCCACGATTACCACCAGAGTGGTTGCCGTTCTTGTCTGTATTTTTCTTTCTCCGCTGGTTATCATTGTTCTGATGACTGCTGTCACCGATATGATCCTGGTTGTGGTCCCTCAGTTGACCGTACTCATTATCTCGCTCTAATAATTGGGCCCTGTTGACAACATCTGAATAGAGAGAAAATTTATGAGAAATGAGATATTGACGTATGCCAGGTTTCAAACCTCTCAAAAATATCCTCGTCATACGTTCCTCATTCTCCACCAAATGAGGTGTAAACCTGGACAACTCTGCAAACCTCGCCTCGTACTGAGACACCGTCATGTTATTCTGCTCCAGTCTAATAAACTCCACCTCCTTCATATGACGAATACTTTCAGGAAAGTACTTGTCATTGAACAGTTTCTGAAATGTCTCCCAAGACATGCTGAGTGCGGTTGGATGGGTACGCTTCACAGACTCTCACCAGTAATCTGCCTCGCCACGGAACATAAAGGTGGCGAATGGAACCTTCTGTTCCTCCGTGCATCCCAAGACATCGAATATCTTGGTAATTTGCTTGACCCACGTTTCCGCCATGATCGGATCCGGCTTTCCTTAAATTCTGGTGGTCCCAATTCTTTGAACTGTTTGGCTGTGACAAACCGTGAATTGCTATCATTTCCTCCTGTATTTTGAACACGAGTCTCCCTTGTCTGGTTTTGCATGAATTGCAAAAAACTTCTAAACATTCCATCATTCATCATCTGCTCATTGGTGTTGTTCACAGGAGGAACATTGCCAGCCTGTTGCACGTTCTCCTCGTTGGTCAACACCGGTGTCTCCACGGTCTCATTTACTCCACTGTTAACATTCTCAGTCGACATTCTCAAATACTGCCATAAAATAAGGGTTAATTAAATAAATTAACAAATCACATAATACCCCTATATTATGACTGACCAATAAATAAGCTTAGGTAGGACACACTAGCGAAGGATTCGTCTCTCCCCTCCTAGTTCTATTCCCCGATCTCCGCCAGAGATCATATCCCTAAGCTCTGATAAAAACTGTGACGCCCCAAAAATAGGTATACAACACCCATTCTGAGTCGCCAAAATACATGGTACAGAAACAACTACATCTTTATTATTACAACACAAGAACTGTGAGTTTAAATACAAATATTGTCATTTAGACAATATCCACACTCAAATAAGTCCTCATTACAATTATTGATACATTATTTCACAAAAATGGTGAGGACTACTAAAGTAACTTCTAGAACCATCATTCCATACCCCGACTAGTACTCGCTACATTCTCGCCTCCTGAGAAAAATGGAACAAAAAGGAAAAGGGTGAGCTCAACTAGCCCAGTAAAGAATATTATGACTAAGATAATACAGAACAAATTATCGTTAGTCTTCAACAGGGAAAAATCTAATAGAATACAATAGACAACAAGTTTTAAATCAATAACTGCAGTGGAAACAGCAAACCATTAGAAGAGTCAAGTAGAGAATGAGTTCTACTATCTTCTAAGATTTAAAAGTCCATCATCAATATTTTAACCCTGTAACAACAATCAATAACCATCTTTAATCAAATATTCATCTTTGCACTACAGGCCAAAGATATTCATTTATATCACCAGTCGGTCATGTTCATCTCAACACCTGTTCATCTTTGCACTACGGGCCAAAGATATTCATTAGTTAATCATTCATCTTTACACTACGGGCCAAATATATTCAGTAATATCATCATTTAGGACTGAGGATGATGAAAAATATCTTAAAGAAAACGAATCCAGTGAAACAAAATAACAAATATTAAGGATTCGTATTTCGATTTATCCATGTCCAAAAATACCTTATAATTATTCATAGTGAAGTAGAATTCAAGAATGATCAAAACATGGATACAATCAAAGCTAGTACCCAGAATAGATATTTTGGACGAAAAGAAGAAAATTTTATTTTTCGGTGAATAGTAACTCGTGAATAGTAACTCATGAATAGTAACCCCGACGTGAAAACTTCTAAATTTGATAAAAATTTCCAACCAATATTTCGACATAATGATATTGAAGAAATAATATCATTTTTGAATAAAATAACATCCCTTACCTCGTAAAGACAGTACTTCTGGTCGGAATACCGGTATAAGGCTGAAAGACACTTGCTCTGATGAATAGAAACTCTCAAAGTATCTAAATACTCACAAAATACACTCAATAATCTAGAGAGAGAAAGAGAGAAAACTTGTTTCTGGTGTGATTTTTAATTCTAACTTAGCCCTCTATTTATAGGAAAATATTAGCACGCCGAAGCAGACTTAACCTGCAACCTGATGGCTTTACCTGCTACTATTCCCACCCACCATATTTGAATAAAAATCTCAGCACATTTTTTCACCAACCAAGAGTGGGGCCCACCAATTCTAGAATTTTCTACCAAAATGATTAACTCCGAAAATTCAACAATTTCTGAACCAGTCATCTCGTAAAATTCATAATAAATCATACGTTCATTTTTAACGGTTCAAAATTTGTGGACATATACTCAACTTATATATGTATAACATATCCAAAAATTACCACGATCCAACGGTCGGATTAAAAATTATAACCCCCGTAAAATATCTCAAAAATCCTGATTTTTAATACCCCCATTCCGATAAAAATACTGATAAAAACCTCAACATTAACTCCTTCATTTTTAACCACAAAAATATATCCCTCATTTATATCCACAAAAATAAATATTTCCTTATCATATGAATCAATAATTAATTATTCACAAATAATATTACAGAATCACATTTATGACAACCAGGCCGTTCCCAGGAAAGAGGGGGCTTTCCAATAAGAATTTCTCCTTATTGGCGCGCAATTAGATGACCAAATCTCTCCTTAGACAGAACTTTCTAGACATTGCCAATAATGCTATCTAATAATATTATTCAAATAATATGAATTATTGATCTGATAATGGGAAATACTGTGTAGTGACAATTATTGAAACAACAGTAATATAAAATATCAACGCAGCAATTATTGAATCAATAAAATAAAATACTGAACAGTAATTACTGTAACCATTATTGAGTAGTGCCTTCTTACGTAAGAATCAATAATTGGTGCAATACAGTGTGCTACTGTGTAACAACGCGTATTACTGTGTTTCAACCACCGGGTATTCCAACAGTATTAACGGTAACAACTACGCCGTTATTAATAAAAAATATATACTTGTCGTTTTCTTCATCCAATCGCTTTCCGTTATGGGGCCCACAAAAGACTGCGCCGTCGTACGAATATTCCCCGACAGGAAGAATATTCCACGACCAAACGAATATTTCCCGACAACAATGAATATTTTATAACCTCCTGCTTATTTGAAATATTTGCGCATTTTACCCATAACTAACCTCATTAATCAATTTAACACTCACTATTTCAAAATAATAAATAGAGGGAATTTAAATTTTATTTATTAATAATTTGGGGTCTTACACTTAATTACAAATAAAATTATAATTAAAATATATTGTAGTAAAAAAAAGATAATTAAACATATATATATATATATATATATATATATATATATATATATATATATATATATATATATAACTCAAAAATTAAAATTTGATAACATATAAGGGTAAATATGTAATTTTATCTGTTTAATCAACCCTAAAAACTTACAGAGTTACTAACTGTTATTTAAAAAATTAGAAAAATGATAATTATTATTATGATTATCTTCAGAGATGTTAGTATATTTTATTATAAACATAAATATCATTTTCCTATCCAACCATTCACATTCACATTCACATTCACATGTAGCATGGTGAAGATGTCACCACAAAAGGGTTTATCAAAACCTCATTTCTTTTACTGTGGAACATGCCAACATGGTATGAATAGAATCTAAGCGATATAGAGTAGAGGTTAATGTGTGATTAATTAAAGAATAATTTTAGATTAAATAAATACAAAAACACTTTGTTAGGTTGAGGATAATTTTTTATATGTTGATTTGTTGACCTAAAATGACTTTTTAAAGAAATGCTAATTTTGAAATTATGTTTGGCATATTAGTAAGATGGTATTTGATAAAAATTGGATGAATATGAATTTGAATCTAAATTTAAATAGAAAAAATTGTTTGATAATAAACATGTCTGAAATATTTAAATGACCGAATTTTATTATTTTATCCCTTTGAAAAAATTCAAAGTTATTGTAAATTTATTTAATATAATAGTTAATATTTTTTTAAGTTTTTAAAATTTTTTTACGTTACTCAACTGCTCATTCAGTCAAAAAAATTTAATTTAGCCATTCAGTTCAATCATATGACCGATTCAGTCATTCAGACGATTTTTTTCCAGACATTCAGCCTTTCAGATGTATTCAGTCCTAAACAAATAACCCTTAAGATGGAATAAAAACACTTTTGACTTAAAATAATTAAATTATATTGAAGTAAAAAAAATTATATTGTAATAAATATATGTCGATTTTTATTGATTTTAAATACATCATCATCATCTGTATTAATTTGCGAATTATGCTATTGTGTCTCATCGCAACAAATATCTACTTGTTTTTATCGCATGAGAATTATCTCTTCTATACATTTAACAACACAAATATTTCTTAAAGTAGCGATGGTACTTATACTATTATTACTCCTAATACGTATTAAAAAAAATATGATGAAAAATGTATAAAGGAGTTCTAATCCAAAGTATATCCTTCTTTTTAAAAAAAAATTAGAGATAAAATTTAATTTTTGAGGCCAAACGACGATATATTAAATTTTAAATTAATGTGAATTTATTTAGTTTTGTTAATCTAATTATTAAAATTATATAATATATATTAAATATTAATTACAAGAATTATTTTATTTTAAATTATTTATGAGTCGTATTAATTTTAAATTTAAGAAATTGATATTTTCACATGATTTTTTAATATTTTCACATGAAAAATGTTACTATAGATATATAACGACGGTAAAAACCGTCACTATATATCCAATAATGACGATTTTCATATAAAAAAATCATAAATTTAACCGCAGTTTGATAATTCATGACAAGTACTCCCCTGACGTTTTATTTTTTATATTTCTTTCTCTCTCTTTTTTTTATTTTTTATTTTTTATTTTTACGTCTCAAAATAATATAAAGTGACATATTATTCTAAATTTAACAGTAATAAAAAGTGATCAACTAAGTTTTAATTTAAATTTGACAACCATAAAAAGAGTTTATCATCATGGTATTGTTAAATCTACAAACAAAAAATGTTATTTTCACAACAAAAGTGTCGCTATAGATTCTATAGCAGATTTTTACCGTCACTATATATCTATAGCGATACTTTTATTGTAGAAATAACAAAAAGTGTTATAGATTTAACAATTCCATGTAATTATCATAACAGCAAGACATGTAGACATTGTTAGACTAGGACCCAAAGATTGATCTATTTTTTATAACTTTTGTCGCTCCTTCGGACTGTTCCTGGACATGAAGGAAAATTTTGAGTCTGAGATCTATTGCTCTGCAATATATACAATACCAGATTGATAACGGGAAGGCAACTAGCTTATGGTTCGACCCCTGGTCTGGTGACAGTCCAATCTGTTCCTCTGTTGCTCATCCTCTCATCTCTTATTCTGGGCTGGGAATTTATGCCAAAGTCAGCAGTATCATTCTTCAAGCTAGCTGGAATTTGCCCGTCTCGAACCGCGTTGTTGTTAGAGTTTTCCGGCAGTCCTTTGATTTCTCTATACCTTCAGGTCATGACTCGATCCTATGGGAGGGCCTCTCCATTTCTAAGATAAATACTGCTTCAATATGGCAATCCATTAGGCAGCGTGGGCAACCGAAAGCCTGACATAAATTTATATGGCATTAAAGCCTTCCCCCAAGATTTTCTTTTCTCCTTTAGTTGGCTTACCATAGAGGGTTAAAGACTAAGGATAAGCTTATCAGCTATGGGCTTAGCCTGGATCCCTTATGCCCCTTTTATAATTCTGCAAATGAGAGTTTTGACCATCTTTTCTTCCGATGCTCCTTTTCATTTCAAGTACTCATCTCGGTGCTCAAATTCTGCAGATGGCGTGGTTTCAGCCGTCGATGGTCGAATCTCTCTGAGCTCCTGATATCCAGATCCAGCCGTATCATTCGGCACTTTCTGTTGAATATTGGCTTCGCTGCAGTTATGTATAACATTTAGACCGAACGAAATGCTCGAATTCAGGCTCGTGGGTGTCTTCCAGCCAGGACCTTATCTCAGTTCACCTTGAACCTTGTCAAATGCAAATTGCACTCTTTCTCAAAGTTCCAACGTGCCATTACTAGCTTTAGATTTTTAGCATTATATTGTATCCATGCTTGGAACTGCTTTTGTTTTACCTTTACTGCTGATATCTTGTATATTTTGTCCATCATTTGGGTCTGTCCCATGATGGACTTGATATTCTTGATCTGGGGTACTCCCCTTGACCTTTATACACCTCTTTTTTTTATACAAGCTTAAATTTAGCAAAAAAAAAAAAAAAAAGCTTTTGTCAAATTTAAAATATCAGTATTATACGAGCAAAAAAGAAAAGTCATTACTCTAAATCAATCATAAAATTAGTTTGAAAATATAAAAATCTAAAAATGATTTTACAAGTTGTTATTATTTGGGGAGAAGATAATCTTTTTTCTTAAATCCAAAAAAGAAATTATAAATACTAACAATCATACAATAAGAAGCACACATAGACATGGTGCATGGTTGTTGGAGTTTTTGAAATTTGTCGTGTGCAAGACTTATTTTAAATTTTATTTGAGTCTTGTTTCGTATTGCGATAAATTTACGTTTAATTATAATTGCGAAATTTATCAATATATGATTAATAAGAATTATAAAATGATCATACTTATTACACATCTTTTCAAAAAAATTATCGTTAATATTTATCCATATAACTGACAATTAAAAAATAGACCTAAATATTTGAACTATATATCATTTTCTATTTTATTTTTTAGTTTGTAAGTGCAAGTTTTAAGCTGCAAATGTACCAAAACGGATAAACCCATATAAATTTATGAAGCCAACAGATTGGAACTCTTGAGGAGCAGCTAGCCCACATGAACTCAGCTCTGGCCCAAAAGTATGCCCCGAATATATTGGCAAACAAATATTCTTCAATTCCCCCCTTCAAGAAAAACCCCGAACATTAAAACCTCTCTGTACTCCAAAACCCAGAACCTCATCCTTGTTTTTCTGAGAAAAAAAATGCATTTCCTAAAACCCAAACCCCAAGAACCATCCCCACAATTCAACCTCCAACGAGCCTTCACCAATCTTCAAAACCACTTCTCTTCTCTAAAACCCCATCTCGATTCCACCTTCTTAAACCTCCAAAATCATGCAAAACAAGCAATCGAATCCGGGTTTTCAGGACCCTTCAAATTCTCCTCACCTTCTGCTAAAAACCCAGCTTGGGCTCGAATTTCTACCGAGAAAAAGGGGCCCAGTACCAGTTCCAGTTCTGCTTCCTTGTCAATAGAGGAAATTGAAGAGCGGCTAGCTGGTGTGCCAGTTTATGCTCTCAGCAATCCTTCAGAGGAATTCGTGTTGGTTTCGAATGTCGATGCGGGTAAATCTCTTGGGTTGTTTTGTTTTAAGGAGGAGGATGCTGAGACACTTCTTGCACAAATGAAGAATATGGACCCTGGGATGCGTCAGGGTTCTAAAGTGGTTGCTGTGGCACTGAATAAAGTATGAGTCTTTGAATTATAAGATCAAAGGGGTTGTACTTTATGTTTAGTTTCCTTGATTGTATAATTCTGATTTGATTGATTAGTTGGGTTTAATTGGTATTTGTTTTAGCAGGTTTTTCAACTCAAAGTTGATGGGGTGGGTTTTAGGTTGATACCAGAGTCAGCCCAGATAAAGAATGCACTTAGTGTGAGTAATTTATGATATTATAATGCAATATCCATTAGTTATTATATGGTGTGTATCTCTTTACTCATGTGGTGAAGGAGAAAAGAATCAGAGGTAACTAAGAACAATCAATTACCCATGTATTTGTATTAATTTACAAACTATGCTAATGTTTTGTCGCAATATATATAAGGTCTCATATTTACTCAAAACTAAATAAAGGGATAGAGAAAATCAACCATAAAAGTGAAAAAGTAAAAGAAGGCTTCTTCCTATAGCTTTCATTATCTTCTTCCAAGCATTGATGTGCTTTCATTATGAAGGGTTAGGTAATGAAATATGCACTTGTGTTTGTACGTATATTGCGCTACTAAGAATCACTCTAGTTTGTTACATTTCAAATTTGGACCCTTCTTTTGAGAGGCTTTTTTGGTGGTCTGTGGACTGTGATGCCCGATGATTCCATTCAGTGCTATATAGGATTGCTCAATCTTGACAGTGTGATTTTTATATTGGAAACCAAAATATGTTTATACAATGAAAGTGAGAAATAGCAGGTGGACAAAACCAAAAGGGTTGATAAAATTTTCCAGAACTTTGAGCTGGTACATTTTTTAGGATATGGCTTTATTCTATGACAATTCTACGCTCTGCCAAGCATGTAAATATGCCAAGAGTGTAATTTAGTTTAATATAAATTGTACAATTTTTGTATCTCATATTATATAAATTTAAAGATGATGTCGTATGGTGCTTGCTTACAGGAAAGAAGAAAGGCTGGTCTTCCTGACGAGAGCTTCTCTGGGGTTCCAGTTTTCCAGGTTCCAGTTTAAAATTATTCAGCATCAGCATTACCTTTTTATTATCTTATGAATTAATATTTTTCTAATCTTTTGAAGTATGCAAAAGAACATATAAGATTTCTTTTGAAATGCAAAAGATACCAATTAATAAGCAGAAAAAAATGATTGTGAAGAAAGCATCATTCTGAAAGAGGAGTATTGCTACTTTATCCAAAAACTTGAAAAGAAAATGAATATGAAGGGATGCTATGTTCATGATGTATTCATGTCTGCATCAAATACCTGCGGTAACCACATTTTCAACTTTAGGATGAGCATGTATGTTGTCCTTTATTTTTGTTATTCTTTTTAAGGTAGAAAGTTTTTTAAGATAGGTAAATTTGGTCCCAAGTATGGGAATTGCAGCTAGCAACTTTGAGGTTATCTCTCTAGGCATCTACTATTTCTCTCACCTCTTGGGGGTTTAAAAGGCTACAAAAGAGAGAACGTACAGATGCATACATATTAAAAAGTTTTTTTATGATATTGTGTTCAGGATACGTCTTATCCAAATAAAATACAGATACTTGCATTTATTTTGGCTTTGTTACCTGCCACTATACTTCTCAAGCGCATCTCAGACATGGTGATTTGTAGGATTTGTGACTACACTATGTAAAGCATTTATTTCCAAAAAGAAAAGCACCTGCATAGAAGTGAAGATTAAGAATATACTTTTTTATCCTTGAAAGAGAACTTAATCTCCTCAAGTGTAAAAAGACAAAAGGGTGAGTATTACCCTCTTTAGTTTGCGACTCTATGCATGCTTGAGGTGTATTATATTCTTCTTTGCTCCTATTAACTTTTGATGGTGCATAATTTTGAAAGCTTCAACCACCGTAACATGATATATATGGAATCACAGGTTTGATAGGTTAAATTTTAAACAGTTGTCTTGGGATGTCGTAAGGTTGTCCCTGAAGTATTGATGTTTGATCGGTGACCTCTATTAGGAGGGTCTGTGATGATTGGATTGTTGCTAATATGAGATGATTCTAGCAATTGTGATGTTTATTTTGGAAATTTGTTAGTCACTTCATTGCTTCTTCTTCCTCAAATTGATTCACTAATAGAGTAATAGTTTATTCCTAATTTCATGGATTGCAGTCAAGGAGCTTAATACTGAGGAGCCAAAATATGAGATACCGTCCTGTCTTTTTCAGGAAGGTTTGTTGAGTATATAAAAATCTTGAAATATGCGTCCAAATTACAATTTTTTTTCCCCTCACTCATGGATTATGTAGGAGGATCTAGAAAAGTCTCTAAGCAGAGCATCCCAGGATCAAAAGCGAATGAATCCTGCCCTTAGGGAGGGTGATATACAGGTATGTTATTTTGATGTTACTTTGTTGACGCTTGGAAGAATTACCAACTTTCACTTCCGTCTTGTAGGTGGCTGTTCTTGAGGATATAGTTCTAGAGATGAAGGTCAGGAACTTCTAAAATATCTCTCGTGCTTTCTTATACTGTGAATGGTTGAATTGATCTCATTATATTTAAAATTTTCTTTCTTGTTTGTGCATTTACTTTATATGGTCCATTATCTTGGAATGCTTAGCAAAATAACACAACTACAAATTTTGCAGAATAATTCCAAGTCTGAGTGGGATGATGTCGTTTTTATCCCTCCTGGTTTTGATGTTTCAACTGATCCATCCCGGCAATAAGAAGCCGTAGATGTTCCAATGATGTTATCTATAACCATATTTCATTTAGCTTCTGACAGCCTGTCCCCCCCCCCCTCAAAATACCCCGCTCCATCCTTCCACCCGATATCCTGAAATATTATGTATTAGCTAATATAGTTAAAATGGGTACCAAACTTGAGGATGTTATTTGTAATGTGATTCCTACAGTGAGGAATGAGGATGTATCTATTTGGTTATTTTAAACAAACTGTTAAAAGGTTGTTTCATTGAGATATGCGAAAGCTCAAGTCTGAGCAGTTTTTGTATGATTGTGTCGTGTCTTGGATCAAATGCTTTTCATGATTGTTAAATGAGATGTAGAAGCACTCTTGCATGCCAAATTGAGTGTTTCTTCAGGACGACTAAGGTGGTGTTCGTAATAATATCTGAATTTAAAAAATTGTTTGATAATTAAAAGTGTAAAATATTTAAATGATACTATTATATCATTTTAACCCTCTTAGTTATTTAAAATTTGTATTTGAATGATCTTAAAATTTGAAATTGAAGGAGTACAATATTTATTGAGGTTATTTTTGTCTATAAATTTTAAATAAATTATTAAGAGACAACTCTTAATAGTTAAGATTTGAGTTTCTGTCTTAACGATTAAGCACATAAACAAACACCACCTAAATGTAGTACTCATGTTGTTGGACTTGACTGTAAATTCTCTCTTGTGAAACACATGAAGCGAAGGAACAAAAAAAGAAGATTGGAATTAGACAAAGTAGGCTTGAATTTCTAAATAGAAGGATGAAATTGTAATAACACCAAATTTGTAGGGGCAAAAGGAAAGGTTTGTGACAGCCCCTCTCCCTTGATGATATGGATATGCAACATTAAGAGTTGATTGCACAATAGAAGAGACATTCTTCGAGAAATATTCAGTAATAAAATCGTTTAATTTGAGGACTTCACGATTAATTAGGAGCATCTGTTATCGTGTAAATCTGATTTAAGGACATCTATATTTAGTAAGGGTTTCGAGTGAAGATGGCAACCCTAGTAAGCCTAAATTAGTCATATATAGTATATACCTTGAAATCAAGATAGAAGGTACTTCTTATTTATTTTATTTTAAATTAGTCTAAAACACTGATTTTTTTATTTTTTTTTTGATTAAAGAGTCAATTGACTGAAATATATTGAAACACGGTAAACTATTACATCTGATGAAAAGATTACAATACAAAGAATTGAAAACGTAATACTTACAAACAAATAACAGATGAAAATGACCAATAAAAGTTAGGGTTATTTGGGTTGCCATATATACTCTTGAAAAACAGTTATATTCTAAAAGTAATAACATAATATATAGATTAGAATAGTTCTTCAATAAGAATAAATGAAAAATCGACCGTCATGATAATGCCACACCCAAATTTGAACAATCTATCTTCAACAATTCACGCACCGAACAAAAAAAAATAATCTCCCAACCGAATAAAACAAAGTCTCTGAAGATATGATAATGAAATTCTTCCACAAAAGAGAAAAAAATCGATCATATCATGAAAAAATATAAGTCGCAAAAGGGAAAAATAAACTTTGAAGAAATTATTAGAGTACGAAATATATTAAAACGGTAATATGGTAGGAGGGATAAAAATATTAGAACAAAAAAGAAAAAAATAGAAAATTTAAATTAGAACAGAAAAATAAATAAATAGAAAACTTGAATTTTTTCTGTGTTGTAATTCTGAGTTTTTAATAGAAAAAAAATAGAAAATTTAAAGATTTTCTTTTCTTGCGTTTTTGAGTTTCAATGAAAAGAAAAGAAAGATATCATTTTTTCAAATTTACTCTTCTATTAATTACAACCATTGAACCATGAATAAAAATATGCAAGATAAATTTAATAAAAATATCAAAATTACAAATAAGTTGCTACCTAATGTAAATTATTTATGTTGATTGCTACCACATTTCCTCTTCTCCATGTTATGGCTCATAGTTGAATGTAACATGAATATAATTAAAAACTGTTAGAGAATTGATGAAAAGGGGGTATTGATTATCGAACCCATTCGTATGTAAAAAAAGATGGACAATTCTGTTGGTATTTATTATTTTAATAATGACAAATATTATGGTCTTTTGTTATTAATTCCAGCTGGCCCAAATTGGTTCTTCTTTTCATATATCCTACAGTATATTTCGGGAGAACTAAAAGTTATTTAAGGATATTATATTGCTTGGTGGGTCCCATAACAGTTAGTCACTTTTGGTATTGATATTCTATTTGGAAAAGGAGTCTTTCAGAAGCAATTTAGAATTGGTGGGTCTCATCTTATCTTATCTCCTTGTTTCTCTAGGTTACAACAGTTGACTGGGTATAGAAGATTATCTCCTTTATTTCAGCTGCAAATAGTTGGCGCAGAGTTCTTATTCAAATATGCTGAAATCGTGGATTTACTTTAACGGGACTGAGTTTTCTTAGCTAACATCTTTTATAGCCGTTGCTTGTCATGTTATATATACTCCTTCTCTTCGGCTGAACAAAAAGATCTCTGAAATCGGCAATCAAGTTAACATACTATATCAGAGCGCTTCATTTACTTTATTCCAGCCAATTATTGTAATCTGTTATATTCTTTTGTGCTGAAAATTTGTTTTACTTTCCAAACTCATTCATTGTAAACCAAAGTACTCAAGCATAGTGTTGGCTTGAGGTTTTCTGTTAGTCTGTTCAAAGAAGGCTTCAAGGGTCTCAGAGGTGAGAAAAGGTGCAGAGGTGTACAAGTTACAGAGGTGCAAAACGGGGGCATAGGTGTCCAACATCAGATATTGAGGCTTCTTTGTAACAGGGAGTAATTTTTGTATTGAGGTTTAAATAGTAATAAAAAGTGTCTCCAATCCTAGTTGGGATTGGACGTGGATTATGCCACTAGGTAGAGGATAGGGGCTGAACCACGTAAAAAATCTTGGTGTGTTTTTTACTTCTATTTATTTCTTTAACTGCCATTCACGTTCTGCACAATTTTTGTTCATCACGCTAATCCAGACACTAAAGCAGACAGGTCTAGCTGTCTGATAATAATAAACGAAGAACAGACACTAAAGCAGACAGTTGTAGCTGTCTGAATTAAACCTGTAGCAGAAAATTTTAAAAAGATTTTACTGTTTATCACTTTTAGCATAAACACCTATTCACCCCCCTCTAGGTGTGCGTATTTACTAAATTACAAATTCATTATGAGAATTTTTTAAAGAAAACAAAGAACTATGTGCTTATCAAATCTACTCACTTGTTAGTACGGACATGGTAGGTTGTATGAGCATATGAGACTATCTACATCTCAGTGCAAATAAATAAAAATTTCGTGTCATCCCTATCCATACATACCGTGAGTTTACTGTGAGGTGCAAATTTAAATCCCATATTATCAATTTAATATGGGATGCAAATTCTAATTCCCATAACTCTCAACTATATAGTATATGTTATGTAATTTTTTTTATACTATTACTTTGACATATTGAAGGAAATTAAAACGATGGCTAGTACTTTGTAAGTATATTTTTTATGTTGTTTGAGTTTAATTTGCATCTTACCAAATAGAAACAAGTGTATCTTTGCAAATAACAATGATCAAACATATAGTATAGAATAGAAAGTTCAACTATATTATAACCTCCATTACAATCGACAGACCCATGATATTCAAAACAAACACTAAATACAACATACTCAGCCGCACCAGAGATGCATAGTCTTACACTTATCTTATGAAGCAATTCATCTCTTCCTCTCTTTTTTTTCATTTCAGTTATTTATTTACTAGGTTTATTCTCACAAGGTCTAGTTATACGACATTTGATATATTGAACTATGAGGGACAAGATCAATGTTTACTAGAAAATGTTGTCAAACCATAAAATCTCAAAATTTACTCTTCTGATTGTCCATCTATTCAATCAATAAAATTGAATGAGTTTCAAAGTTAAATACACAACACTAAATGTACATAAAACAATAATAGTAAATTCATATTTTTGTTCATAAAATCATAAATAAACTATCTATATAGAGACAATCTAATAGTAATAAATTAGTCTGAACATGGTCTGATAGGCATAGCAATTATAATTACAATAAAATAACCTATATTAAATATGTACACCTTTAAATAACATATTTACAAAAAAACCTTCAAGTCACTGATAATAGCATGTTTAATTGCAATCTACAATTTAAGATTCAGAAAAGGGGAATCATTACACTAATCATAACCTATACTCTATATGAAGTCTTCACAAGCAAATTGCAACAAAAAGTCGATAAATAGATAAGGAAAGGCATGTACCTGAATCGTTCGTGACAGTATGAGAACTCATTCGCGGCAATAAAGAATTGTTGGCGCCAAGAAGTCTTTTTCTCTTTATATAAAAATAAATTGGGTTAATTTAAAATTTATTATATTAAAAGTTGAGGATAATATAGGAATTATAAAAATATAACTTATTCCACTTTCTTTTTCATCCAAATCAAACCAATTTTGGACGGAAACTTTGATAGGAAAAGTGGCCAAGTTTTTTATTCATTTTTTTTCCGTTTATTAAAAAACTCAAAAACATAGAATTTAGAAAGAAAACTTCAAATTTTCGTCTATTTCTTCATCTTTTTTGTCTATTTTAAAATTCAGAAACAGAGTGTTACAGGGCACTCAATATTCTCAGAATCTTTTGCTAATATTGGATCATTACAATCAAGCCCTAGTTAAAACCAAAAATCCCTTGTTCCTAGTCTCATGTGTTCATCTTTTGGGATGCGAATAAAGCTCAGGCTTACCTATTGTTTTGCACCTTGTAGGATCCATCACACTTAAGTTGGGCTGATCTGATATAGGTTTAATAAGTTTTATCAAACATTAAGTCCAATAACATGCAAACACAATATAATCTCAATTTGGATAGTCCAATACAAAATAAATTATGGATGAATTACATATTATAAATTTTTGAAAATAATTACAACAATAGTGCACCCATAAAATATTTATATAATTAATACACTTTCCATATTTATTTATAATATTAGTGCAATTAGGATTCCTTATTTTTGGGAATTAGTATGCAATTAGAATTCCTTAATTTAAGGGATTAATATTGATTTACTTATTAAATTAAGTAATTAATATATCTACATATTACAGTCCTTCTGTCATTTTTAAATTAGCATTAAAAGGCGAACTCGCCGGAGACGAACTCGCAGGCGGCAAACCAGATTCGAACCACTTCAGGCAGGCCAGAACCCCTTCTCGTTCCTCCGATGATAACCCCGCCGTGAACTACCACCACAACCTTCGTAGCCCTCCTACCAATTACCACCCACCCGGATTCTCCAGCGGTGGTCGCGACAACTGTGCTTTTGACAATCCGCCTCGTTTCCCTCCAGGTGGAGGCAGTGGTGGTGGGTTCCGTCCAATGGGCAGTGGTAGTGAAAATCGCGGTGGGCTTAATTCCAATCACCAGATTCTTCTCACCGGCCAGAAAAGAGGGTTTTCATTACCGTCTCCTGAATTTTTTTCTCCCATAGTGCAATTGGTAGCCAAATCTCCATACGGAAGTAACCTATTCAGTTTTATTAAGTTGCCAATTTATTTTGAATGTGATGCAGTTGGTAGTCAAACCTTCATGCAGTTGGTTGCCAAACCTTCAGACAAAGGTAATCAATTCAGTTTTATTAGGTATCAATTTGGATAGTCCAATACAAAATAAATTATGGATGAATTACATATTATAAATTTTTGAAAATAATTACAACAATAGTGCACCCATAAAATATTTATATAATTAATACACTTTCCATATTTATTTACAATATTAGTGCAATTAGGATTCCTTATTTTAGGGAATTAGTATGCAATTAGAATTCCTTAATTTAAGGGATTAATATTGATTTACTTATTAAATTAAGTAATTAATATATCTACATATTACAGTCCTTCTGTCATTTTTAAATTAGCATTAAAAGGCGAACTCGCCGGAGACGAACTCGCAGGCGGCAAACCAGATTCGAACCACTTCAGGCAGGCCAGAACCCCTTCTCGTTCCTCCGATGATAACCCCGCCGTGAACTACCACCACAACCTTCGTAGCCCTCCTACCAATTACCACCCACCCGGATTCTCCAGCGGTGGTCGCGACAACTGTGCTTTTGACAATCCGCCTCGTTTCCCTCCAGGTGGAGGCGGTGGTGGTGGGTTCCGTCCAATGGGCAGTGGTAGTGAAAACCGCGGTGGGCTTAATTCCAATCACCAGATTCTTCTCACCGGCCATAAAAGAGGGTTTTCATTACCGTCTCCTGAAATTTTTTCTCCCATAGTGCAATTGGTAGCCAAATCTCCATACGGAAGTAACCTATTCAGTTTTATTAGGTTGCCAATTTATTTTGAATGTGATGCAGTTAGTAGTCAAACCTTCATGCAGTTGGTTGCCAAACCTTCAGACAAAGGTAATCAATTCAGTTTTATTAGGTTACAAATTTATTTTGAATGTGATGCAGTTGGTAGCAAAACCTTCATACAAAGGTAACCATTTTAATTTTTGTGGGTAACCAAATCGTCAAAAAAATAATTCAGAACAGTAACTCAGGTACTTTCGGAGATTTGCAGTGGAGGAGGAGGATGATGAAGGGGAAGAGAGAGCGATGTAACGGCAGCGCAACCAAGGACTTCTGAAAATTCGTGGAGGAGGAGGATGAAGACGGGGAAGAGAGAGAAGGCGGTGATGAAGATAATGAGAGGCGAGGGAGATGAAGATTAGGATGAAGAAATTTATTTATTTTTTCCTCCTTTTGATTTGAATTATGGATTTATTTTTGTTGTTAGATCTCAAAATTTTGATTTGAATTATTAATTATGGCAGTTATTTCTTCTTGATTTTAGGTTTTCTTATTTAATGTGAATTTGAATAGTTTGAATTTGTTACAGTACTCTTTTTATAATTATTTTGTGAATGTACTAATGATGTAATTATTTTGTTAATGCACTAATTGTGTAATTACTTTCTAATTGTTTTATATTTTTGTAAAGAACCCATAAATTATTCGACCTTATAAAACATATACACTCCGTGGACCCAAATAAAGATACAAGGGTTTGATTCACTGGGTTTGATTCACCGGTTAAGTGACTGCCCCACCCTAACAATATTTAGGATTCAAGCCTCATAATATTGGTTAAGTGACTGCCTCACGCCAACATTATTTAGGATTCAATACTCATAATATTTTCACATGTTTCTTTTCAACATGAAAATAAATCCGTTTTATTCTTACGTGAGAAAGAATTATATAAAAATATTAAAAAAATATTTTAAAATATCGACTTCTCGTAACAAAAATATAATATTTTCTCCGTTTCAAAATTAGAGATACAATTTAATTTTTAAGATCAAATAACGACATATTAAACTTTAAAATTGGTACGACTCATAAAAGTTTAAGATAAAATAATTTTTTTTATATACTATACAATTGTAATAATTGTATCAACTAAAATTAAATAAATTCACATCAATTTAAAATTTAATATGTTGTCATTTGATCTCAAAAGTTAAATTATATCTCTAATTTTAGAACGGAGGAAGTAATTGTTTGCACCAACAAATAAATAGAATATAGTAAACAACATGGTACTTATTTCATATTTGAAAATAGACACAAAATAACTCCTTTAAAATAAATAACGTAATAACTCCATTATAATGTGTAGAACATAATGAGCAACTATTCACTCCAAATACCCTCAGCAGTCAGCTCCCACAATTTCAAAATCTAAATCAATGAAATAAACATGATTAAAGATTGTGTTTAATTTATTTCGGTGGAGTATAATCCAATACTAATATATATATATATATATATATATATATATATATATATATATAGGGTAATATAGTCATACGCATCTGTGTATATTTTATTTGTACAGAGTCTGCCAAAATTACGACATTTTGGCAGATTTTTTTTTAAAAAAAAATAATAATTCTCTCCTCCCAAATCAGAAATCAAAAACAAATCTGTCAAAACGACGTAGTTTTGACAGACTGTCCACAAATAAAATATACACAACTGTGTATGACCATTATTAACATATATATATATATATATATATATATATATATATATATATATATATATATATATATATATATATAAGGGTTCCATCCACAGCAACCGATTGTTGTGGAGCAACCCCTTTTTTAGCTTGTTGTTGTAGCGGCTGGAGCAAAAATAAAATAAAATTTTATAACAAGCCAAAAAAGATGTTGCTCCACAGCAACCGGTTGCTGTGGATGGAACCCCATATATATATATATATATATATATATATATATATAGAGAGAGAGAGAGGATCAGGTAAGGGATCCGCATTTTCTTAAAATGCGGGACTTTTTTTCTTCTTCTTTTTTGACCTTTTTTTAAAAAAAAACATCTAAAAAAAGGTTTAATATTTTATGGAACTGAAATTTTTCTATAATACAATGTTTTGGGCGTGATTTGGATACCTATACCAAAAATTATATGTACAGTTTGCACATACTGTACAGACCTGTTTTGTTATATTTATCCAAATCACACCCAAAACACTGTATTATGAAAAAATTTCAGTTCAATAAAATATTAAACTTTTTATTTAGTTGTTTTAAAAAGAAAAGGCTAAAAAAAAAAGTCCGCATTTTAATATCGTAAAGGAGTCCTTACCTGATCCGGATCCTATATATATATATATATATATATATATATATATATATATATATATATATATATAGACTCTCTACATATATGCAAGCTCAGCTAATGCATGAGCAACCTTATTCTGTACAGATATGCGAAAAAACTACATACTCAAAAAAAATCCACTAATGTATCACAATCACAAATAATGGATGATAAGTAATTATATATATATATATATATATATATATATATATATATATATATATATATAGAATAGCTAAATATGCTCAACATTTTAACAATCAAGCAAGAAGATCAATTAAATTTGCTAATCTCAAAGTCTAGTAAAAAGTAAGATGAAGATCAATTGCTAATCTCAAAATCTAGTGAAACGTAAGAACGTTTGAACTAAAAGTGATAGTTTAGTGATAAATACCTCATTCTTTAGCGTACAAGGTAACATATTCGAGTCTACCTGTCAGTTTAAATTTTTTATAGTAGGCGTAGGTTCTCAAAAAAAATATAAAATAAAGAAGGTAAAAGGTGAGGTCTAACTAACAAAAGGGGCACTATTTTCACATGTAATTTTGAATATTTATTTTTTATTCCATTCACTTTCTCTCACTACCATATTAATTATTTTTCTTCCTTTTCCATTTCTAAGCAAAACCCAAAATTAATTCTAACAACTTTCAACTTTATTAATATGTAACTTCATAACTTTAATAGTATAAATTGAATAAAAAGAAAATATTTAGTTATTCACATTTTTTTTAAATTTTTGTATGTGCTTATTTTTATCAGTATTACTTACATATTGTGAGACCCCAGATTTTATGAATAAAGATATAAATTTTTCGATTTTTTTTTTTAATATTGTGGTGTGAATTTGATATAATGTTATAGTTGTGGGTAGTATTCAAAAATTTTGCAAAGTATGCAAGTTGTTGTATTATATTCGATTGGTCGGGGAATATTCGTTTTAGCAGGGATTATTCGTACAACGGCGCAATCATTGGTGGACCCCACAACGGAATGATTGTCGGATTGAGAAAACGACAAAAATATTTTTATGAAAATAACGGCGAAAGTTTTACCGTTTACTGTTGAAACACCCGGTGTTAAAAGTACAGTAATACGCGTAGTTACACAGTAACACACGGTATTTATTATTGATGCTTACGTGAGAAATCACTCAGTTTTGTTCAATTATTGTTACAGTAATTGCTGCATAATATCTCACGTTATTTGATTCAATTATTGTCGATATTTTATAAATTATTAGATCAATAATTGAGATGACAGAGTTATTAATATTATTATTTGCAATATTAACAATGTCTAGAAGTTCTGTCAAGGAGATATTTGGTCACTTAATTGCGCGCCAATAGGGAAAAAAATCCTTATTGGAAAGTCCCCTCTTTCTTGCGAACGACCTGGTCGATTAATATTGTGAATTATAATAATGATGATAAATGTTGTTAAAAATATTGAGGTAATTATTTATGACGTATTTTGTTACTTATTATTTAGATTCCCACTCACTCATTTTTCAAAATTATCGGAAGGAAGTTATAAAGTATATATATATATATATATATATATATATATATATATATATATAATGTTAGTGGGATTATATGTATATAGCTTGCATGCGAATTAATTCATCCGTGACCTGCCAATTGTTCTGCCCGTGAACTTCGTCTAATTATTAAATGTTCACCCGTGATTTCTTTTTCTCTGCACATGTTATATATATAATATATAATATATTATATTTTATTTAAAATATTTTGCTTTAAATATGGACCGTCCGATTAAAAATAAATCAATCTGGACCGTTCATGAATTAGTTACTATTCAGTCCATTCTTCTATAAATAGAAGCTCATTCCTTCATTATTTCTTACGAATTCACTGAAACTCTAGAGAGAGAAATTATAGAGAAACTATAGAAAAGTATTCTGCTACTTCCCTACTCTTATATCCAGTTTCTTTTACGGTGAGAGATATTATTTGTTGTACTCGTAAGGGGTATTATTTCTTTTGTATTCATGAAGAGAACTTCTGTTATTCCATTATTTATTATTCTGTTGGAATAACCTGTATATGCAGGCTACCCTATACTTGGTGAAATTCTTCTGTTGTTTCATTCTTTATTATTCTGTTGGAATATCTTGTCTGTGCACTTACGCCGGACCTGGTTCCATTATTTATTATTCTGTCAAAATATCATGTCTGTGCGTTTACGCTGGACCTGGCTCCATTCTTTATTATTCTGTCAGAATATCCTGTCTGTGCGTTTACGCCGGACTTGGTTCCATTCTTTATTATTCTGTTGGAATATCTTGTCTGTGCGTTTTACACCGGACCTGGTTCCGTTATTTATTATTCTGTTGGAATAACCTGCCTGTGCGATCTATCGCATGCATGGTGATTTCTTTTGTTATTTCATTCTTTATTATACTCAGTTAGTTAAAGTTTTGGCTTTTATACTCCATGAAATTAGTGAAATATCTTCGATATTTGCGCTTCATCCAGTATCTTTTCATGAAAATATTCTTCTGAACATTCTTGAATTTTACTCTACAAAGCAATATCATGTTGACAATTTGGACGTTATCAGTTCCTAGATAAATTAATTCTTGAACTTGTTTTATTGAATTCTTATATCATTGTCATCATCCTCATGCTTATATTATATTGAAAGTCATATGTGGCCTGTAGTGCATAGATGGATTTGGCATGATTATGACCAGGGATTATTCGGTATAATCATAACCGTAATGTTACAAATGATGTGGAAAAAATCCTCATTGGCCTGTAGTGCATTGATGGACAGTTTTTAGTATGATTATGGCTATGAATTCTCTTTGGCCGTAGTGGAGAGATGAATTATTTTATGGCATGATCAGGACCGTTGATGAAAACATGATTATTTTTAGCCGTAGTGCATGGATAATTCGTGGTCGTGATACTAAATAATATCCTTGGCCGTAGTGCAGGGGTGATTCGATGATGTGAATTATTTATTAAGCTGAGTCTCAGCAATAAAAGTCATGAAAAACCTTTTAAATCATAAAAGATAGTAGATTTTATTCTCTACTTGACTCTTTTAATGGATTGCTTGTTCCGCTGCAGTTAAACTTGATGTCTATTATATTTTATCGGTTTAACACTGTTGAAAATTAATGATAATTTATTATGCATTATCTTAGTCATAATATTTCTTACTGGGCTAGTTGAGCTCACCCTTTCTTTCACTGTTCTCTTCAGGAAATGAGAATATAGCTGGGACGAGTCGTGGAACGGAGTGATGGACCATATGATAGTTTTAGTAGTCCTCACTATTCTGTTAAATAGTGTGACAATAAATGTAATGAGTACTCCATTGAGTATGGATATTGTCTAGATGACAATATTTATATTAAAACTCACAACATATATTTTGTCGTATTTTACACGACTGTTGTATAATTAGTTTGTATTTGTATTCTGTACCATGTATCTGGCGACCCAAGATGGGTGATGTATACCTAATTTTGGGGCATCACAGTTGGTATCAGAGCTTAGGGATATGATCCCTGGCTGAGATGTTAGACAAGAACTAGGAGGGGAGAAACAGGGAATTCCTTCGCTAGTATGACCTACCTAAGTTTACTTGTTATTTAATTGGTCGGTCAGAGTATAGAGATAATATGTGATATGTTAATTAACCCTTTTTTTGTGGCAGTATTTGAAAATGACATCTGAAAATATTGAGATAAGCAATGGAGCACAGGAGACCGTTGAGTCTCCACAGATCAATAATCAGGACAATGTGCAACAGGATGGCGATAATCCTCTTATAAATAACAACACTGATCAATTGACGAATGACAGTACGTTTAGGAGCTTTTTAGAATTCATGCAACATCAGGCGAAGGCGGCTCCTGTTCATAATGCAGGAGAAAACAATGGTAACCCACGATTTGTCACCGCTAAGCAATTCAAGGAGCTGGGACCACCGGAGTTTTTGGAAAAGCCAGAACCACTTAAGGCGGAGACGTGGTTAAAGCAGATCACCAAGATATTTGATGTCTTGGGATGCTCCGAGGAGCAAAAGGTTCCCTTTGCCACCTTTATGTTGCGTAAAGAGGCAGATCACTGGTGGAAATCTGTAAAACGTACCCAGTCTGACGCACTCAAGATGTCTTGGGAGAAGTTCCAAGAGCTGTTTAATGACAAGTACTTTCCCGAAAACATTCGTCACATGAAGGAGGTGGAATTTATCAAGTTGGAGCAAAATAACATGACCGTGTCGCAGTACGAAGCCAAGTTTATCGAGTTGTCCCGATTTGCATCCCACTTGGTTGATAATGAAGAGAGAATGACGCGGATATTTTTAAGAGGTTTGAAGCCGGAGATGCGTTAGTATCTTATTTCTCATAAACTGTGTTTGTATTCAGATATTGTAAATAGGGCTCAGTTAGTGGAGCGCGATAACGAGTCAACGCAACCAAAAGAGAGCAGCCGACAAAATGATAATACCGGTGATAACAGTCATCAAAGCGGTGACAATAAACATGGAGGGAATCAACATGTCAGAAATGGTAACCACTTCGGTGGTAATCATGGTCAAAACAATAAGAATGTACATTTCAAGAAGAGGAGATTCAATAATGATAGAAAGACGTCAGCACCAGCACCCGTTGTTAAGGAAGGAGGACGACCACCTATCATATGTTTCAAATACGGAGTGGAGGGACATATCAATCCAAACTACGCGATGTCGTCCAAAGCATGTTATAATTGTGGAAGAGAAGGTCACTTAGCCCGATTTTGTCGTTCACCGAAGACAAGTTCAACTAAGATGGAGGCACAAAAGGCCGTCCCAGAAAAGTCAAAGCCGGTAGTTTAAGAGAGAGCATTTTTTTTTGTGACAAGGAACCTGAATAAAATTATCACGGGTATGTTAGTCATAAACTCTTGTGAATTCTATACCGTGTTAGATACCTGTTCTACTCACTCTTTTATTTCACCTAGTTGTGTTCAATATTTGAAGTTAACTTCGAAGAAGTTAAACTTTGATATATCTGTTTAAACTCAATTGGGAGAAGCCTTCGTTACCTCCACTATTTATAAATCTTGTTCAAATCAACACTTTCACGTTACCTGTCGATCTTATCTCTTTAAAAATATTTGTCTTTGATGTAATTTTTGGAAACAATTGGTTAACTACTCATCATGCTTTTCGTAAGGTTATTAGCTTTCATACTCCTAACCAACCTGTTATGCGAATTCAAGCAACCAAACCACAAAAGTCAATCATTGTCATATCAAGCCATAAGTAAATAGCCCTGTCCTTTCGTTGTTGACTTTCTTGTGTGGAATGCACCGAAGCCAGACTTTCTATAGGCGACGTCGTGAATGACTATGGCAAGTTGATAGGTATCAATGTGACGTGCTATCCAAGTCTTAGATGAGGGTCACAGTTTTGAACGATATTTGTATTGTTAATAAAGTTCCTGACGTATTCTTGAAGACTTTTTAGCCTACCCCAGAGCGTGAAATCGAATTTTGTATTGACCCCAGTACAAAACCCATTTCTTAAACCCTTAAATATTTCTTTAACTAAAGCGAACGTATCATGCGCCAAAGACGTTGGCTCGAGCTGTTGAAGATTATGACCATACCATTCAATATTATCGTGGAAGAACGAAAGTGGTAGCTGACGAGTTGAGTAGAAGATCGTATGCGAGTGAGATGTTGTTAACACAAAGACCCATTTCGTATAACTTACAAATGATGAAGATAGAGTTAAAGACTCTAGGGACCCACGTGAAGATAACGAATATACGATTAGAATCGACTTTAATCGATAAAGTTAAAGTCGCTCAAGCTACATACTCAGAGCTGATGAATGTGAAGAAGAAGGTTCAAGAAGGCGTTATCTCAACCCTCGATTTAATTGAACCATTTGAAATCCTCGATCGAGTAGGAACTGTGGCTTATAGACTCGTTTTACCGCTAAGTATGTCGTGTGTTCATAACGTTTTTAACGTATCGATGTTACGTAAATATGTGGACGACCCGAACCACATTATTGATTTAAAACTGAACGAGATAGCGGTTGATTTAACGTATGAAGATGTACCTGTTTAAATCCTGGAATATATTCTACGCTTAAAGGTTATACCTCAAGAGTTAGAATCTGACGAAGTGTCCGCATCTGTTCGGCATACCAGGTACGTACGTAAATTTCGAGGGCGAAATTCTATAAGGAAAGGAGATTGTGAGACCCCAGATTTTATGAATAAAGATTTAAATTTCTCGAAATATTTTTTTTAATATTATGGTGTGGATTTGATATAATGTTATAGTTGTAGGTAGTATTTAGAAATTTTGCAAAGTATGCAAGTTGTTGTATTATATTCGATTGGTCGGAGAATATTCGTTTTAGCAGGGAATATTCGTACAACGGTGCAATCATTGGTGGACCCCACAACGGAATGATTGTCAGATTGAGAAAATGACAAAAATATTTTTATGAAAATAACAGCGAAAGTTTTACCGTTTACTATTGAAACACCCGGTGTTAAAAGTACAGTAATACGCGTAGTTGCACAGTAGCACACGGTATTTATTATTGATGCTTACGTGAGAAGTCACTCAGTTTTGTTCAATTATTGTTACAGTATTTGCTACATAATATCTCACGTTATTTGATTCAATTATTGTCGATATTTTATATATTACTAGATCAATAATTGAGATGACAGAGTTATTAATATTATTATTTGCAATATTAACGATGTCTAGAAGTTCTGTCAAGGAGAGGTTTGGTCACCTAATTGGGAAAAAAATCCTTATTGAAAAGCCCTCTCTTTCCTGGGAACGACCTGATCGATTAATATTGTGAATTATAATAATGATGATAAATGTTGTTAAAAATATTGAGGTAATTATTTATGAGGTATTTTGTTACTTATTATTTAGATTCTTACTCACTCGTTTTTCAAAATTATCGGAAGGAAGTTATAATGTATATATATATATATATATATATATATATATATATATATATATATATATATATATATATATATATTTGACGTCTGTGTAGGAGTGTGTGTGTCGTAGTGGGTTTTGGTAGAAAAGTGGAATGTTTGATAGTTAATGTTGGTTGTTTTATTATAAATTGATTTTGAGTGGTGGAGAATTTAATAGGTGTTGTAATATCTTCACATGTTATATATATATATATATATATATATATATATATATATATATATATATATATATATATATATATATATATATATATATATATAATGTTAGTGGGATTATATGTATATAGCTTGCATGCGAATTAATTCATCCGTGACCTGCCAATTGTTCTGCCCGTGAACTTCGTCTAATTATTAAATGTTCACTCGTGATTTCTTTTTCTCTGCACATGTTATATATATAATATATAATATATTATATTTTATTTAAAAGATTTTGCTTTAAATATGGACCGTCCGATTAAAAGTAAATCAATTTGGACCGTTCATGAATTAGTTACTATTCAGTCTATTCTTCTATAAATAGAAACTCATTCCTTCATTATTTCTTACGAATTCACTGAAACTCTAGAGAGAGAAATTATAGAGAAACTATAGAAAAGTATTATGCTACTTCCCTACTCTTATATCCAGTTTCTTTTACGGTAAGAGATATTATTTGTTGTATTCGTAAGGAGTATTATTTCTTTTGTATTCATGAAGAGAACTTCTGTTATTCTATTATTTATTATTCTGTTGGAATAACCTGTATATGCAGGCTACCATATACTTGGTGAAATTCTTCTGTTGTTTCATTCTTTATTATTCTGTCGGAATATCTTGTCTGTGCGCTTACGCTGGACCTGGTTCCATTATTTATTATTCTGTCGGAATATCCTGTCTGTGCGTTTACGCCGGACCTGGTTCCATTCTTTATTATTCTGTCAGAATATTCTGTCTGTGCGTTTACGCCGGACTTGATTTCATTCTTTATTATTCTGTTGGAATATCCTGTCTGTGCGTTTTACGCCAGACTTGGTTCCGTTATTTATTATTCTGTTAGAATAACATGCGTGTGCGATCTATCGCATGCATGTTGATTTCTTTTGTTATTCCATTCTTTATTATACTCAGTTAGTTAAAGTTTTGGCTTTTATACTCCATGAAATTAGTGAAATATCTTCGATATTTGCGCTTCATCCAGTATCTTTTCATGAAAATATTCTTCTGAGCATTCTTGAATTTTACTCTACAAAGCAGTATCATGTTGACAATTTGGACGTTATCAGTTTCTAGATAAATTAATTCTTGAACTTGTTTTATTGAATTCTTATATCATTGTCATCATCTTCATGCTTATATTATATTGAAAGTCATATGTGGCCTATAGTGCATAGATGGATTTGGCATGATTATGACCAGGGGTTATTCGGTATAATCATAACCGTAATGTTACAAATGATGTGGAAAAAGTCTTTATTGGCCTGTAGTGCATTGATGGACAGTTTTTGGTATGATTATGGCTATGGATTCTCTTTGGTCGTAGTGCAGAGATGAATTGTTTTATGGCATGATCAGGATCGTTGATGAAAACATGATTATTTTTAGCCGTAGTGTAAGACCCCAACTTATTAATGAATAAAATCAAATTTTCTCTAAATATTATTGTGAATAATAAGGGGTTAATTTGATATAATACTTTGGTTATGGGTGAAATGTGCAAATTTTGCAAAATAAGCAAGTGGTTATAAAATATTTATTTTTGGTCGGTGAATATTCGGTTGGTCGTGGAATATTCTTGCTGTCGGGGAATATTCGTACGACGACGCAGCCTTGTGTGGGCCCCATAACGGAAAGCGATTGGATGAAGAAAACGACAAGTATAAGTTGTTTATAAATAACGGCGTAGTTGTTACCGTTAATACTGTTGGAATACCCGGTGGTTAAAATACAGTAGCACACGGTATTGCACCAATTATTGATTCTTACGTAAGAAGGCACTACTCAATAATTGTTACAGTAGTTATTATTCAATATTTTATTGATTCAATAATTGCTGCGTTGATATTTTATATTATTGTTGTTTCAATAATTGTTGCTGCACAGTATTTTCATTTATCAGATCAATAATTCATATTATTTGAATAATATTATTAGATAACATTATTGGCAATGTCTAGAAAGTTCTGTCTAAGGAGAGGTTTGGTCATCTAATTGCGCGCCAGTAAGGAGAAATCCTTATTGGAAAGCCCCCTCTTTCCTGGGAACGGCCTGGTTGTCATAAATGTGATTCTGTAATATTATTTGTGAATAATTAATTATTGATTCATATGATAAGAAAATATTTATTTTATGTGGATATAAAAGAGGGATATATTTTTGTGGTTAAAAATGAAGGAGTTAATGTTGAGGTTTTTGTCAGTATTTTTGTCGGAATGGAGGTATTAAAAATCAGGGTTTTTGAGATAGTTTGCGGGGGTTATAATTTTTAATCCGACCGTTGGATCGTGGTAATTTTTGGATATGTTATACATATATAAGTTGAGTATATGTCCACAAATTTTGAACCGTTAAAAATGAACGTATGATTTATTACGAATTTTACAAGATGACTGGTTCAGAAATTGTTGAATTTTCAGAGTTTATCATTTTGGTGGAAAATTCTAGAATTGGTGGGCCCCACTTGTGGTTGGTGAAGAAATGTGCTGAATTATATTTCAAATGTGGTGGGTGGGAATAGTAGCAGGTAAAGCCATCAGGTTGCAGGTCAAACCTACCAAAATTTTCCTATAAATAGAGGGCTAAGTTAGAATTGAAAATCACACCAGAAACAAGTTTTCTCTCTTTCTCTCTCTAGATTATTGAGTGTATTTTGTGAGTATTTAGATACTTTGAGAGTTTCTATTCATCAGAGCAAGTTTCTTTCAGCCTTATACCGGTATTCCGACCAGAAGTACTGATATTTTGAGGTAAGGGATATTATTTTCTTCTTAATGATATTATTTTCTTCAATATCATTATGCTGAAATATTGATATGAGTTTTTATCAAATTTGGAACTTTTTGTGTCGGGGGTTACTATTCACGTATACGGCACTATTCACGTATACGACACTATTCACGAATACGGCACTATTCACCGAAAAATAAAATTTTCCCTTTTTGTCCAAGATGTCTATTATGGTTACTATCTTTGATTGTATCCATGTTTTGATCTTTATTTTTGAATTCTGCTTCACAATTGATTATTATGAAGTATTATTGATCTTGGATAAACTGTTATACGAATCCCTACTATTTGTCCTTCTGTCTCATTGGATTCGTTCTCTTTAAGATATTTTTCATCATCCTCAGTCCTAAATGATGATATTACTGAATATCTTTGGCCTGTAGTGCAAAGATGTATGATTACTTGATGAATATCTTTGGCCTGTAGTGCAAAGATGAACAGGTGTTGAGATGAACATGACCGACAGGTGATACAAATGAATATCTTTGGCCTGTAGTGCAAAGATGAATATTTGGATAAAGATGATTATTAATTGATGTTACAGGGATAAAATATTGATGATGGACTTTTAAATCTTAGAAGATAGTAGAATTCTTTCTCTACTTGACTCTTCTAATGGTTTGTTGTTTCCGCTGCAGTTGTTGATCTAAAACTTGTTGTCGATTATATTTTATCAGATTTTTCCCTGTTGAAGACTAACGATAATTTGTTGTATATTATCTTAGTCATAATATTCTTTACTGGGCTAGTTGAGCTCACCCTTTTCCTTTTTGTTCCATTTTTCTTCTCAGGAGGTGAGAACATAGCAGGATCTAGTCGGGGTATGGAGTGATGGTTCTAGAAAGATGTATTAGCAGTCCTCACTATTTCTGTAAAATAGTGTTTGAATAATTGTAATGAGGATTTATTTGAGTGTGGATATTGTCTAGAAGACAATATTTGTATTTAAACTCACAGTATGTGTTGTCGTATTTTGCACGACAATTGTATTATTGATGTTGTAGTTTGCTTTCTGTACCATGTATTTGGCGACTCAGAATGGGTGTTGTATACCTATTTTGGGGCGTCACAGTGGTATAGGCCTCTCTGTGACTGTGGATAGACTGTAGGGGATGTGGTGATAGATGTAAGGTGCTGACATAGTTGGTGGAGTCACAGTTGGTATCAGAGCTTAGGGATATGATCCCTGGCTGAGATGTGAGACAAGAACTAGGAGGGGAGAGACGGGGAATTCCTTCGCTAGTATGACCTGACTAAGTTTATTTGGTGTTTATTTGGTCGGTCAGAGTATAGGGATAATATATGACATGACTATTAACCCTTGTTTTATGGCAGTATTTAAGAATGGCAGCTGAGAACGTTAATAATGGAGTAAATCAGACCGTGGAGACACCTTTGATCACTACCCAGGGGAACGTGCAACAGGAAGGCAATATTCCTCCTGTAAACAACGTTACCGAGCAAACGATGAATGATGGAATGTTTAGGAGCTTTTTGCAGTTCATGCAAAATCAGACGAGGGAGACTCGTGTGCAGAATACGGGTGGAAATGATAACAACGCGCGGTTTGTCACAGCTAAGCAGTTCAAAGAATTGGGACCACCAGAATTTAAGGGAAAGCCGGATCCGATCATGGCGGAAACGTGGGTCAAGCAAATTACCAAGATATTTGATGTCTTGGGATGCACGGAGGAACAGAAGGTTCCATTCGCCACATTTATGTTCCGCGGTGAGGCAGACTACTGGTGGGAGTCTGTGAAGCGTACCCAGCCTGACGCACTCAACATGTCCTGGGAAACATTTCAAAAACTGTTCAATGACAAGTACTTTCCTGAAAGTATTCGTCATATGAAGGAGGTTGAGTTTATTAGACTGGAACAAAACAACATGACGGTGTCCCAGTACGAGGCGAAGTTTGCAGAGTTATCCAGGTTTGCACCTCATTTGGTCGAAAATGAGGAACGAATGACGCGGATGTTTCTGAGAGGTTTAAAACCTGAGATTCGTCAATACCTTATCTCTCATAAATTTTCTCTATATTCAGACGTTGTCAACAGGGCCCAATTATTAGAGAGAGATAATGAGTATACTCAACCGAGGGACCACACCAGGGTCATACCGGTGACAGCAATCATCAGAGCGATGATAACCAACGAGGAGGGAAAAATACGAACAAAGGCGGTAACCACTCGGGTGGTCATCGTGGCCATGATAATAGGAGAGGTGAGTCAAGTGGAAATTTCAAAAAGAGGAGATTCAACAATGACGGGAAGACATCAGCACCAGCACCAGCACCAACAACAAATTTTAGGGGAGGAGAACGACCGCCAGTTAGATGTTACAAATGCGGGAAAGAGGGACATATCAGCCCAAACTGTCCACAACAATCCAAGGTGTGTTACAACTGTGGGAAGGAAGGCCACATCGCTCGAGATTGTACTATAGCGAAACCAAGTTCAGCGGGAGTGGTGATTCCAAGGGCTGTCCCGGATAAGGCGAAATCAGCGGTTCCTGGAAGAGCGTTTGTCGTAACTGGCCAAAACGCGAGAAACCCGAACGAGGTGATCACGGGTAAGCTAATCTTGAATTCTTGCGAAGTTTATACTTTACTAGATACCGGTTCTACCCATTCTTTTATCTCTCCTGCTTGTGCTCAACGTTTAAACTTGACTCCGGAGAAATTGGACTTTAACTTATCTGTTGAAACTCCGTTGGGTGAAACCTTCGTTACATCTACAGTTTATAAATCTTGCATGATCCAAGTTGGCACTATCACATTACCTGTTGATCTTATCTCTTTAAAGATACTTGCTTTTGATGTGATTTTAGGAATTGATTGGTTAACCACTCATCATGCTAAAATTGATTGTTTTCGTAAGGTTGTTAGTTTTCATATTCCTAACCAACCTGTCATACGAATTCAAACTACTAAACCACTAAAATCAGTCACTGTCATATCAAGCCACAAAGCTATTCGTTTATTGAAAAACGGATGTCAAGCTTTCTTAGCCCATGTTATGGATTTGAACAAAGACAAGTCAGATTTGAATAATATTTCTATTGTTAGAGAATTTTCCGATGTATTTCCTGAAGAACTTCCCGGTCTACCCCCGGAACGAGAAATTGAATTCTTTATTGACCTTGAACCCGGTACAAAGCCCATTTCTAAAACCCCATATCGAATGGCTCCTATTGAACTTCAGGAGTTAAAAGTCCAACTACAGGAGTTGTTGGACATCGGTTTTATTCGTCCTAGTACGTCTCCTTGGGGTGCTCCTGTTTTATTCGTAAAGAAGAAAGACGGGAGTATGCGACTTTGTATTGACTATCGAGAATTGAACCATGTCACCATCAAGAATAGGTATCCGCTACCTCGCATTGATGACCTGTTTGACCAGTTGCAAGGAGCACAATTCTTTTCAAAGATCGATCTTCGTTCTGGATATCATCAGCTGAAGATTAAAACTGAGGATATTCCAAAGACTGCCTTCAGAACTCGGTACGGGCATTATGAATTCTTAGTAATGTCTTTTGGATTGACTAATGCTCCTGCTGCCTTCATGGATATGATGAACCGTGTATTCAAAGAATATTTGGATCAGTTCGTTGTTGTCTTTATTGATGACATCCTCATCTATTCCAAAAGCCGTGAAGATCATGAGCGCCATTTGAAGCTGGTACTGCAAAGGCTTCGTGAAAACAAGCTATATGCCAAACTGAAGAAATGCGAGTTCTGGCTTGAGGAAGTAGCATTCCTTGGGCACGTGGTGTCAAAACATGGAGTATCTGTCGACCCGGCGAAGATTGAAGCCATACAAAGTTGGGAGCAACCGAAGTCGGTAACCGAAGTACGTAGCTTTCTGGGCTTAGCTGGTTATTATCGGAGATTTGTGGAAGGATTTTCTCGAATCGCTACTCCGTTAACTCAGCTGACTCGGAAAGATACAAAATTCGTATGGAGTGAGGAATGCGAGAAGAGTTTCCAAGAACTCAAGAGGAGACTCATTTCGGCACCTGTTTTGACAATACCATCTGGTTCGGATGGATTTGTTATCTACAGCGATGCTTCAGGCAAAGGGTTAGGATGTGTTCTCATGCAACATGGGAAAGTCATAGCCTATGCCTCACGACAACTCAAAGAATATGAGAGGAATTATCCTACTCATGATTTGGAGTTGGCAGCAGTCGTTTTTGCGTTGAAGATCTGGAGACACTACCTGTATGGGGAGAAAGTGGAGATCTATACAGATCATAAAAGCCTCAAATATTTCTTCACCCAAAAGGAACTCAACATGCGGCAACGACGTTGGCTTGAGCTGTTGAAAGATTACGATCATACCATCCAATACCATCCTGGAAAAGCAAACGTAGTAGCTGACGCATTGAGTAGAAGATCATATGCGGGTACGAGTGCAATGTTTTTAACACAAAGGCCCATTTTGTATGACTTGCAAAGGATGGAGATAGAGATGAAGGCTCCAAGTACCCACATGATGATATCAAATATACGAGTAGAACCGACTTTAATCGATAAAGTTAAAGCTGCTCAAGCTACGGATATAGAGCTGATGCGTATGAAGAAGAAAGTGCAAGAAGGTGCTATTCCAGAAGCAAGAATCGATGAAGAAGGAATACTTCGAGTCAACTCCAGACTTTGTGTTCCTAACGATTTTGACTTGAAGCATAGAATAATGATGGAGGCACACAACACACCGTTTGCAATCCATCCTGGGAGTACCAAAATGTATCACGATCTTCGACATACATTTTGGTGGAGCAATATGAAAAGAGAGATCGCGGAGTTTATCTCGAGATGTTTAACTTGTCAACGTGTAAAAGCGGAGCATCAAGTACCAAAGGGTCCATTGCAACCACTTGAGATTCCGAAATGGAAGTGGGAACACATTACTATGGATTTTGTTACAGGTCTTCCCAAGGTTTCTCAAGGCATAGATGCGATTTGGGTTATTGTTGATAGATTAACCAAGTCCGCTCATTTCTTGCCGATACGTGAGACTTATTCCCTTGAACGTCTTGCTAGTATGTACGTGAACGAGATTGTGAGATTGCATGGCATGCCAGTATCCATAGTTTCGGATCGTGACCCAAGATTCACTTCACGATTTTGGGTTAGCTTGCAGAAAGCTATGGGCACGGATTTACGATTCAGTTCAGCATACCATCCTCAAACGGACGGACAATCAGAGAGGACTATTCAAACTCTTGAAGATCTATTAAGACTTTGTGTCTTAGATCTCAAAGGGAGTTGGGATAAGTACCTACCATTGGTGGAATTCTCCTACAACAACAGTTATCAGGCGAGCATAGGTATGGCTCCATTTGAGGCGTTGTATGGAAGAAAATGTCGTTCTCCAGTATGCTGGGACGAGGTGGGTGAAGCAACATTGTTGGGACCAGAATTGGTACGCATTACTACAGAGAAGATCCAAACGATTCGACAACGTATACAAACGGCACAGGATCGACAAAAGAGTTATGCGGATCTTCATCGGAAGGACGTGGAATTTAATATTGGGGATCATGTATTGTTACGTGTTGCACCATGGAAGGGAGTTACAAGATTTGGGAAGAGAGGAAAGCTCAATCCAAGATTTGTTGGTCCATTTGAGATTCTTGAGCGAATAGGAAATGTGGCATATAGACTCGCATTACCTCCAAGCATGTCTCGTGTTCATAATGTTTTTCACATATCTATGCTTCGTAAATATGTTAAAGACCCGAACCACATTATTGAGTTAGAACCAGACGAGATAGCTGAAGATTTAACGTACGAGGAGGTACCTGTTAAGATCTTGGATAGGAAAGAGCATGTCCTACGCACGAAGGTTATACCACAAGTTAAGGTTTTGTGGAGAAACCATGCTATTGAAGAAATGACCTGGGAGTTGGAATCAGAAATGAAAGCGAGGTATCCTCACCTTTTTGAAACATCAGGTACGTACGTCAATTTCGAGGACGAAATTTCATAAGGAGGGGAGGTTGTAAGACCCCAACTTATTAATGAATAAAATCAAATTTTCTCTAAATATTATTGTGAATAATAAGGGGTTAATTTGATATAATACTTTGGTTATGGGTGAAATGTGCAAATTTTGCAAAATAAGCAAGTGGTTATAAAATATTTATTTTTGGTCGGTGAATATTCGGTTGGTCGTGGAATATTCTTGCTGTCGGGGAATATTCGTACGACGACGCAGCCTTGTGTGGGCCCCATAACGGAAAGCGATTGGATGAAGAAAACGACAAGTATAAGTTGTTTATAAATAACGGCGTAGTTGTTACCGTTAATACTGTTGGAATACCCGGTGGTTAAAATACAGTAGCACACGGTATTGCACCAATTATTGATTCTTACGTAAGAAGGCACTACTCAATAATTGTTACAGTAGTTATTATTCAATATTTTATTGATTCAATAATTGCTGCGTTGATATTTTATATTATTGTTGTTTCAATAATTGTTGCTGCACAGTATTTTCATTTATCAGATCAATAATTCATATTATTTGAATAATATTATTAGATAACATTATTGGCAATGTCTAGAAAGTTCTGTCTAAGGAGAGGTTTGGTCATCTAATTGCGCGCCAGTAAGGAGAAATCCTTATTGGAAAGCCCCCTCTTTCCTGGGAACGGCCTGGTTGTCATAAATGTGATTCTGTAATATTATTTGTGAATAATTAATTATTGATTCATATGATAAGGAAATATTTATTTTATGTGGATATAAATGAGGGATATATTTTTGTGGTTAAAAATGAAGGAGTTAATGTTGAGGTTTTTGTCAGTATTTTTGTCGGAATGGAGGTATTAAAAATCAGGGTTTTTGAGATAGTTTGCGGGGGTTATAATTTTTAATCCGACCGTTGGATCGTGGTAATTTTTGGATATGTTATACATATATAAGTTGAGTATATGTCCACAAATTTTGAACCGTTAAAAATGAACGTATGATTTATTACGAATTTTACAAGATGACTGGTTCAGAAATTGTTGAATTTTCGGAGTTTATCATTTTGGTGGAAAATTCTAGAATTGGTGGGCCCCACTTGTGGTTGGTGAAGAAATGTGCTGAATTATATTTCAAATGTGGTGGGTGGGAATAGTAGCAGGTAAAGCCATCAGGTTGCAGGTCAAACCTACCAAAATTTTCCTATAAATAGAGGGCTAAGTTAGAATTGAAAATCACACCAGAAACAAGTTTTCTCTCTTTCTCTCTCTAGATTATTGAGTGTATTTTGTGAGTATTTAGATACTTTGAGAGTTTCTATTCATCAGAGCAAGTTTCTTTCAGCCTTATACCGGTATTCCGACCAGAAGTACTGATATTTTGAGGTAAGGGATATTATTTTCTTCTTAATGATATTATTTTCTTCAATATCATTATGCTGAAATATTGATATGAGTTTTTATCAAATTTGGAACTTTTTGTGTCGGGGGTTACTATTCACGTATACGGCACTATTCACGTATACGACACTATTCACGAATACGGCACTATTCACCGAAAAATAAAATTTTCCCTTTTTGTCCAAGATGTCTATTATGGTTACTATCTTTGATTGTATCCATGTTTTGATCTTTATTTTTGAATTCTGCTTCACAATTGATTATTATGAAGTATTATTGATCTTGGATAAACTGTTATACGAATCCCTACTATTTGTCCTTCTGTCTCATTGGATTCGTTCTCTTTAAGATATTTTTCATCATCCTCAGTCCTAAATGATGATATTACTGAATATCTTTGGCCTGTAGTGCAAAGATGTATGATTACTTGATGAATATCTTTGGCCTGTAGTGCAAAGATGAACAGGTGTTGAGATGAACATGACCGACAGGTGATACAAATGAATATCTTTGGCCTGTAGTGCAAAGATGAATATTTGGTTAAAGATGATTATTAATTGATGTTACAGGGATAAAATATTGATGATGGACTTTTAAATCTTAGAAGATAGTAGAATTCTTTCTCTACTTGACTCTTCTAATGGTTTGTTGTTTCCGCTGCAGTTGTTGATCTAAAACTTGTTGTCGATTATATTTTATCAGATTTTTCCCTGTTGAAGACTAACGATAATTTGTTGTATATTATCTTAGTCATAATATTCTTTACTGGGCTAGTTGAGCTCACCCTTTTCCTTTTTGTTCCATTTTTCTTCTCAGGAGGTGAGAACATAGCAGGATCTAGTCGGGGTATGGAGTGATGGTTCTAGAAAGATGTATTAGCAGTCCTCACTATTTCTGTAAAATAGTGTTTGAATAATTGTAATGAGGATTTATTTGAGTGTGGATATTGTCTAGAAGACAATATTTGTATTTAAACTCACAGTATGTGTTGTCGTATTTTGCACGACAATTGTATTATTGATGTTGTAGTTTGCTTTCTGTACCATGTATTTGGCGACTCAGAATGGGTGTTGTATACCTATTTTGGGGCGTCACACGTAGTGCATAGATAATTCGTGGTCGTGATACTAAATAATATCCTTGGCCGTAGTGCAGGGGTGATTCGATGATGTGAATTATTTATTAAGCTGAGTCTCAGCGATAAAAGTCATGAAAAACCTTTTAAATCATAAAAGATAGTAGATTTTATTCTCTACTTGACTCTTTTGATGGATTGTTTGTTCCGCTGCAGTTAAACTTGATGTCTATTATATTTTATCAGTTTAACACTGTTGAAGACTAATGATAATTTATTATGCATTATCTTAGTCATAATATTTCTTACCGGGCTAGTTGAGCTCACCCTTTCTTTCACTGTTCTCTTCAGGAAATGAGAATATAGCTGGGACGAGTCATGGAACGGATGATGGACCAGATGATAGTTTTAGTAGTCCTCACTATTCTGTTAAATAGTGTGACAATAAATGTAATGAGTACTCTATTGAGTGTGGATATTGTCTAGATGACAATATTTATATTAAAACTCACAACATATATTTTGTCATATTTTACACGACTGTTGTATAATTAGTTTGTATTTGTATTCTGTACCATGTATCTGACAACCCAAGATGGGTGATGTATACCTAATTTTGGGGGCGTCACACATATTCACTAAAAAAAATGCATATAATTAATATTACTTACAAAATTCTCACACGAACATGTTATAATATAATGGATAAAAGATACAAGTACTCGTTCGTTTTCCTTAATTCCTTTCTTTTCGTAAAATTAATTTGTCATTGCGATATAACTTAGCACTACCATTTTGTGTATAAGATGAAATTCTACGAAAAACAATCAATTTAAATTCTTCACTTTTTTTTTAATACTTACGAGTTTAATTTTTTTAGTTTTTAAAAAATATAGTTGATATATAGCTTATAGGATTAATAAAAATACCTCTAAAATTTGATATTTAATAAAGATTTAATAGAATACAATACAAATTAAAAAACCATATGTTTATCAATTCTTTGGTCAAATTTGAGAGGTATTTATAGGCAAAAAGTTATTTTACCTACTAGGACACGTATATAAGTAGGTGTTTGATTGGAGAGGCGAGGGGAGGCGAAGGGTGGGGTGGGAGTAGGGGATGGCGGGGGCATCGGCGTGGGCGTGGCAGGGGGCACCATGGGTTTGATAATTGAGAGTTGAGTAATTCTCCACGCCTTATTGGTAAGGTTAAAAGACTTTGCCACTGGGGGGGAGTGGGGGCCGTCGGCAGGGGGCACCAGGGGTTGGATAGTTCAGTAATTCTCCACACCTTATTGATAAGGTTAAAAGACTTTGCCGCTGAAAGGTTTGAATTATGTTGTACTTCCTCCCTTCTTTTTAAATTAATTTTTTTAAAAAAACACAATTATTAAAAAATTTAATTAGTGTTTTATCTGATTAACTAAAATAGTTATAAAGTCTCAATTTTACCCTTCTAAAATTCACGGGAAAAGATGAAAAAAAAAACAAGTTGATAACTAATTTAGGAATAATATTAGAAATCAAATCATTATTGTTTTTTAAAAATTTATAAATGACAAATAAAAAAAAAATCAGTCTCTAACACGACAAATAAAAAAGTAGGGAGGGAGTAATATCCTGTTTGGCGTTCACTTAAACTTATGTCCTACTCCCTAATGATACTACTAATAGTTAAATGTTGAACTAATTATTCTTTAAGGACCTACAAAATTAAATATGTTTTGAGTTTACAAAATGTTATTTGTATGCTAATGAATTAGCTGGCGACCATCATGTATGAATCAGAATTAGGCGGAATCAGAATTAGGCGGAGGTGGTTAATATGGAGTTAATTTTGATCAACTGATTAATACAGTGTCGACACGCAGACAATCTTTCTATGCATGTCAGTACTGTATTGGTCAATTGACCAACTTACCATGAAGTTAACTTCATGATAATCGAATTCGAATTAAGCTTAAATGGTGTTTAATTGCATCTTAATACATCTTAACAGCTCACCTCTAATTCGCTAAGAGGCATGAAATTGTGTATGTATCCATCTCCTCTCCTCCATTAAAAAGATATGCAAAATACAAAAACCAAACCCCTTAATAAAAACAACAAAAATGCAAACCCCATTTCTTTCCAAAATCAAAACTCTCTAAATTCCCAAAAAAGCACACACATTCAATTATTATTTCCCAATTTAGACCCCATCGAAATTGATAATGCCTAGATGAATTAACCCAAGAATCTGAGTCCAGAATAGAAGAAAGCTTCCTCTTTCAATCTGGGTAAATTGAGTAATTTATTTCTTGAATTCGCCTTCAAATATGCTTAGGGTTCCTCTTTCTTTCTGTCATCAAATAAACAAAGCAAACACACACACACACACACATATATACATATATAGAAGAAAAAGGGTGTTTATAAAGAAATAAAGAAGCAATCTGACGCGGTGAACTCGAAGGATAATGAATGAGGTATAGTTATTCGCGATGATTCAGAAATAAAGGAGCAGGTTTTTAATAAGTTTTGCTTAAATAGTTTAGAGAGTTAAAATGATAAAATACTGTTATTCATATATTTTGGATAAACTATTTAGTTTTCCAGGTTCAAGAGATAGAACAGTTGTGTTATGCACCATACCAAACAAGATCTTTCAGCTAACAAACTGGATCTTGCTTGCATAATAGAAATTACTGTAATTAGTTTGTTAAGCTCTCTTCTATTTGCCTAACTTGTAAAGAAACTCGAGAGGCTTCCTTTGGAAGAGTTTGGCAGTAACCAACGGGTCCCCTCTCCAGCTGAGCTGGGCATCGCAGCCGGTCCTCTGAATAGTTTAGACTTATATGAGATGTTAAAATGTTATTAAGATGCATTGAATAATGAATAATGCTAGAGTCCTCTGAATAGTTTAGACTTATATGAGATGTTAAAATGTTATTAAGATGCATTAAATAATAAATAATGCTAGAGACACAAACTATTTTACAAATTATTGATGTGGCATACTCCACCTCAGCATATTGTGTAGGGCCGAAAACTATATTAAAATAATTTGTTGATCAATATGGTGAGGTGGAGTATACCACATCAGCAGTTTATAAAATGTTTGTAAAATGAATAAGTCTTGGCAGACATGAAAGTTGAACAGGTTTATTGGACATTTTGCAATTTATTTATTTTTTTGCTAGTGACCCTTAAAAAATGTATAGTATTTATTCCAACAGGAATTTTTACAAAATATAGTGTTTTAGGTGTAATTTGGATACATATACAAATACGTCTGTATAACCCTGTATTTGTATATGTATCCAAATTACACCTAAAACACTATATTTTGTAAAAATTCCTATTGGAATAAATACTATACATTTTTTAAGGGTCACTAGCAAAAAAAAATTGCAAAATGTCCAATAAACCTGTCCAGCTTTCCTGTCTGCGTAGCATTGCTCTTGTAAAATAGTTTGTGTCTGTAGCACTACTCTTAAATAATATACCCTTTTATCTAAAAAAATAAACAAATAAGAGTTTCATAAATTAGATGTGCATTAGTTTATAGACAATTTTATGTATTGAAACATATCAAATAACATTTTCTAAAACATGTGTGATAATTCGATATATAAGGGCTTGAACAATTATTAGTGTAGTACATTCAGTTAGGTACTCAAAAAATACTTTGAGACAATGGATTAGGCCATTCAACTGCACTCGGGATTTAAGTAGGTTGTTGTACAAAAAGAGTCCTTTTGCCTTTTATTGTTAAATGTATGAAACGACAACACTGTTGTCTCTTGAGCTTATCATCTTCATTTCATTACATTATTAAATTAACAATTTATTACTTTGACCATAAATATGGAACAAAACAAACAACTAATATTTGTAAATTTTACAAATGAGAACTCTTTTTTAGTATTGAATACTCTGTAAATTATCAAAATGATGACTAAAGTATAATTTACATATATATTAAGAAAAAATAAAAGTAGAGAAAATAGAATAAAAAAAATTAAAATTTATCTTTAGTGACCCCACAATATTATATAAAATGATGATTTCTTTTATTTTTTTTATACTAATGGACCCAACTAAATGAGTCACCCTCCATTTTATGTACTTCATCTCATTTCGAGTACTTGAGTTGACACTAAGGACCAGTGTTTTAAAATTCGGACCGGATCGGATCGGATCGACGGTCGGACTGGTAAAAATTGGAATCGATCCGCCTTTCGATCCAGTTTAGACCAATGACCCGGTTTTGGTCAAAACCCGGGTTGACGTGTTGACCACCGGTCCAATCGGTAAACCCGGTTAATTGACTCAATTTATTCGGTTTTTAAATTTTTTTATCAAAAAAAATTTAATATTAAAATTAACTACTTTTATTAATATTGTAACTCATTTTTATTATGTTTTAGTTCATAAAAAACGATATTGTTAAAATTTTTATTAATTACTAATAATATATATTTTTATATATTAATGACGTCACTGGATCAATAACGATTCAACTACTGGTTGAACTCGTGAACCATCCACCCGATATCTTTTCCGGTTCTATAAACGTTCTGAGAACCTTGCTAAGGACCATCCTTCTGAATTGCCTTTGATTTATTTAGTTTTGGCAGTATATATAACCTGGTTGTTATCCACCCACTGACCAAACCCAATCATAGCATAAAGGAGGGCCATGACTACATCCCGGAAGCCAGAAATCATTGTTAGAAACTCTTAACAAAACACCGAAAATCCCCAAAACCAACTACACACACAAAACTAGCCCAATAGGCTCCAGCTTTGATGCTGCTAAGCTGTCACCAGCTTTGGCCTTTTCTCTTTGTCCCACATCACAAGCCCCACCAGACCTTCACAAGTATTCCCCCCAATCTTTTAATACATGCATTCCCTATAGCTCCCTTCCTTTCCCCCCACCCCCCTCCCTATAAATATGTCTATCCAATTCCCATTCAATATTCACTTCAAAAAACACTCCCTATTTTCTCTCTTTAAAATGGTTTTCATTTCTTATAATGGGCTGTCAATGCTAATGTTGGTCAGTACTCTAGTAGTGAACTCTTTGATGGTTGTTTCTGCTGGTAATTTCTACCAAGATTTTGACATAACGTGGGGCGATCACCGCGCTAAGGTGTTCAATGGAGGGCAGCTCCTTACGCTGTCCCTCGACAAAGTTTCGGGTTCTGGATTCAAGTCTAAGAGGGAGTACCTATTTGGGAGGATTGATATGCAGCTCAAACTTGTTGCTGGGGACTCTGCTGGCACTGTCACTGCCTATTACGTATGCTTTAGGGTTCTTTTACTGTATATTTATTATTTTTCAACTTAAAGAATGTTTGTGCAAGCAGCAACTTTTTCATGATTAAAAAGGACTTTTAGCTCCTTTCTAAAATACTTGAAAATTGGTTGTCTTTCAGTTGTCTTCGCAAGGACCTACGCATGATGAGATCGATTTTGAGTTCTTGGGAAACCTTAGTGGAGATCCTTATATCCTTCACACTAATGTCTTTGCTCAAGGGAAAGGAGACAGAGAGCAGCAGTTCTATCTCTGGTTCGACCCAACCAAAAATTTCCACACCTACTCGGTCATTTGGAATCCTCGGCATATCATGTAAGCCAAATCCGAATCTCCATTATGTATCATAAGCTTAAGAAAAACCTCTGGATAAAATTTCCTTTTTTTTCCTAATGTATTTTCAGTTTCTTGGTGGATGACACTCCTATAAGAGTATTCAAGAATGCTGAATCAGTTGGTGTTCCATTCCCTAAGAAGCAACCTATGAGGATTTATTCCAGCCTTTGGAATGCAGATGATTGGGCAACGAGAGGCGGATTGATCAAGACTGATTGGACAAAAGCACCCTTTACAGCATACTACCGAAACTTTAATGCCCTTACCTCTAGCAATCCTAAGTTTTCAGGCGGGGCCTGGCAGAACCAAGAACTTGATGCCAACAGTAGGAGGCGACTCAGATGGGTTCAGAAAAACTTCATGATTTACAATTACTGCACGGATTTGAAACGCTACCCTCATGGTCTTCCTCCAGAGTGTAAAGTGTAAACAAATCAAGGCTTGCTTCTGTAGGAGATTTTGAAAGGGGCCTGTTAAAATCCTTTTTTGTTCCTTTCTGTAGTTCTGCGTACTTTTTTAATGTATTATTTCAAATAAATGAAATTATTTGTTTCTAGTTTCTTGATATTCTATAAACTCCAGTAGTCTTTTAGCTTTTCTCTCCCTCCTTAGTTCTACATCTCTTTCAAAAATTCTATGCTATGCATCATCACTCACCAGTTTTATTCACCACCTAGAAATCCTGGAAATCTTCACAGCATATCTATAGCTCTCTATTTCCCTCTTTCAGTATTGGTACCAAACCTACTTCTTGATTCCGGATTTCGGATTCGTGCAATGCACACACCCATACCCATGGAGTTGATACTCTTGTCCAAAACTATATCCTCCCTTAACTAATACAAAAATACTAGTCAACTTCCTTCTGGAAAATCTAACCCTGAAATAACTCTCAAGACCAACCAATTTTTTATTTGTAATTGTACATTATACTTTATCTTGTATTGCTTCGTTAAGGGGTAATATCTTCCAATTCCAAGTTTTCCTTACTAGGGCCTGTTGATTAGTATGATAATCCCCAAGCCTAAATAATATGGCCAAATTGCTGGCGTACATAGAACTGATCTTCCATACTTCACCAAAAAGCGTTATATATATATATATATATATATATATATATATATATATATATATATATATATATATATATATATATAATTTAAAAATTCAGTCATGCAAACATCAGTTTTCCCACTTCCGAAATAAAATTACCAACTAAACTATAGAATGCACTGGATCAACAATAACAAAACACAGATGCAGGGTAGGATTTTTCATTTTTTAACAAGTCTCCCTTTTCTTGCTGCTCACATTCATAAGCAAATTATGTAGTATAATCTGACATTTTTCTCTCATCACCAGATGAAAGTTAAAACTACAACAGCTTGAGCTCATACTGTTGCATGTATTGAGCACCACAATTACATATAACACAACTTACTCTATCAGCAGCTATGTAGCAACAGCAAAGCAGATTAATGTCCTGCGACCAGCATGAACTGATGTTGTATTCGGTCTTAACTTCAAATGCATAACATGCCAGATGCCACATACAAACGGTTAAAAGAATATGAAAAATCTCTTCACTTTGCCTTTCTCATTCTTTGAAACTATCTCCTCGGTAATCTCCATTTCGAATACTCTTTTCTTCAACATTATTGGCAAATGCCACCCTTGGCCGCTCCAAGCTCTGTTATGCAATATAGTGAAATAAGTATGCTTTATGTTTCAAGTGAGAAAATGATGTTCAAATTCTTAATGAAACAACTAAAATGTAAAGGGTGAACAAATGATAAAATTCTAGTGTTAAAATATGGCAGACGCATACTTTATTTCTGCAGTGAAAGCTGAGATCCTCGTTCATTTGGCTAAGACGCTTCTTTGCTAGTTCTTCTGTTGCCAAAGCTTTCTTGCAAGCTACTTTCACCTGGAATAAAATATTAAAGAATTCTTAGATATGACAAACAGATGAGAGGAAATGGGTTTAGTTCCCACTTTTTATTGGTCTTAGTTATAGTAAGGCAGATTCCAGGGAATCCCGAGTAATTAAAACCTTCAAACTCTTTCAAGATGCAAGATTAATTGTCAATATAACCATCTTTGTTCTTCCTCCTTATTTTTTGTCTTTTCATGGTTCTTTGGGAACTAATCAAGAGCAGTGAAGCTCTGAAAAACACTATTATAATGGGAATTGTTGTTTCCACAAATAAATATTGATATTTCTACAAGGTCTCTCTCACATAAAGATGAGCGAAAAAAGAGGGGAAAGTTTGTATCATAAAGAGTAATATCACGAGGCAAAAGAGAGTGTGGTAGGTGTAACATCACGATGTAGGGTAATATAAGGTGCACATTTGAGTTGTTGGCCCTTGAAATTGTCAGAATGCATTGTTAAGAAATATAGTATTATTGGTAGTTTAATGTTGTACTCTCTTTGTGGAGACCAACTATTGATGCATTATTTCTGATATTAACAACAGGGTGGCATAGTGCACATTGACTCAACAGACTCTCAGACACAGTTTGCCTTTTGATGGCAAGCCACGTCCAAACTGAGAACACCTTCCATTTAGCTCAACTAGAAGCATTGAATGGAAGCATCAACGGAATGCATTTCCAGTTAAATGCTTTGCAAACAATTAACACAGAATGACAATTGTGAAAAATACATATCCAGTTAAAGCAATATTAACATGATTTCAAAGAGAGTGCAACAAGGATGAAATGAATTGTGAAAACTAGACAAACTAACAAAATCAGAAGAGAACAGAAAATTCAAAAAAATATTCACCTGGTCACCTCGTAAAACTACCTGAGTATTGGCATCAACAACAGATTTCTCTAATACATTCCGAATGTCTGTTAATTCCTTCATCAACTCCAAAGCAACTTCTTCAGCATCTTGCATCTGATTTCTAGAGAATTCAAAGGCCCTCTCCGCATGGAGACGAAAAGTAGCACAATTCAGACAATTACAGAGCCCTCTGCATCCTCGTGGATTTCTCTTAAGAATTCCCTTTCTTAGTCCATCAACAAGAACTCCTGAAGAATCACATCCTTTAATTTGGAATGAATTTTGAACCACACTAACTGTAATTGGTTTTATTTCATTGTTACTAAAACCAGCCTGCAGTGCTGAGCAATCTTTTCTACTGTCAACTTGCATGAGTTTCGCATTTTCATGATTCTCAGGACAGCACAATGACAGAGATAAATGACTTTCTTGACGACCATTACTCAAAATAGTAAGTAGGGATTCTTGTTCCATTTCTGTGGGTCTATCTGACGTAACATGTTCAAGTTGAGAAGATAACACAACTGTCTCCTTAGAGTTATCTCCGTTGCAAGAAGTCAACATTGAAGTGGGTGAACTTGGTTTAGTTTCAGCAGATGAAACACGGGTGGAATTCAGAATAGGTTTAAGCAAACTTGGCTCGTTGTCTCCAAGACAATGTTGTCCAGAATTGCATTCTGTTTCAGATTTGTCTACACGGATATCTTCAGGCAAAGAAGCCAATACTAGAGTTGATGGCTTTTGCTCCAAATCCTTCTCAAGTTTTGGACATTGATTAATTGTTGAGGCGCCTAAGAAGAATTAAGAATAATAGTAAAGATCAATTTGCAGGCTTCATCACCCCATTAATTAAGCAAGTTGAAGTTTCATTACTTAAGGTAGGCTAGTAAATGAAAAAACTTACTCGATTTATCTTTGGCAATATCCATCAGAAAAGGAAGTAATCTTCTGTAGCTGACTGAACATGGAGTTTTGAATAGCTTCATTCTGGAACAAGGATTAAGAACCTAATACAGAAAGGCAAAAACAACTTGAGCTAACAAAAAGCCATTTTTAAGAACACAACTCCAAAAATGAGAATGTTGAACAGTTCTTAGTCTTTACCATTGCACATTTTGAGTTGGAGTCATTTTGCTTGTCACTGAAACCCTCGGCAATGCAGCCATCCTTTCTAATTGTTGTTTCATTCTGTGAAACATTATTAGCCACTGTATCATCCAACTTCGGTTTACCAAAGATATCTGCATCCGGAGGCGTAGCCTGATCACATTCTTCTATCAAATCATCAACTCCATTATCCCTGCCACCTTCATTATTTATTGGTCCCCCATTAGGCAGTTCCATACTTCCTTCTGTCTGAGACAAGTTAGGGCTTTCCCCATTCAAATTCTGAACTTCACAAGTACCAAATTTAATGATCCCTCCATTCTCCAGCGGCTTTCTATCATCAAGTTCCCTGGTTTCCTCATAGTTAGCAGCAACATCCAAGTCCTTATTTGAGTCTAAATTAGGGCACTTGGAAGTGAAATTCCGACTTTTGCAAGGAAACTCAATATCAACCACCTCAACTTTTGGAAAACCTGAGAAAATATACGTTTGTATTTATAATATCTTTTAAAAAAAGATGAAAAAATTGTATAGAAAAGCTCAATACTTACAAGAATCGTCTTTTTCAACAGCCATCAGATAAGGTAGCAACCTTCTATAACTAAACGAATATGGAGCTTTATACAACTTCTTTCGCTTTTGCAAATTAGTAACCTAACATGAAATTGCAGGCCAATTTACTATAAGCATACATTTGTGATATTTTCCCAATAGTTAAACATAACAATGACTAAAAATTGCATTCTATCAATAACTTAAAAAAACAAAAAAGACTTCAAAACTGAAGATGGTATAGATTTTTACCAATTTAGTGCTAGAATCGGAGCTTTGATTAGAGATTCCACCATTTGGGTGTCCAATCGCCTCATTTTCATCCTCCACACTAGGGTTTAAACTATTTGAATTCTCGGTAAAAGAAACCCCTGAATCAATGCTCTTCAAATCATCTTTACCAGGGGAAAGATCCTCTGAATTAGGGCTCACATTTGTCGGATTCTGATTTTTGCAATCTATTTCCAGCTCTTCCACCACGGAAGCGGGAGAGAAGACGCGCCTTGCGCGAAGATCCTTAACGGAGATGCAAGACACCATATCATCGTCGATATCGTTGAGAGATTTGTATTTGGGTGCTTTGCTACGAGTCAACTGGATATGATTACGTCGTCGGATTTCGTCGGAGCGAGCTCGGCCGGAGCGGTTGTGGTGGAGATATATCTGAGATTTGCTGCGCGTGTAGATGCCGGTAAACGGACCGGATATTGGTGAGGGTTGCTTCCGCTTTCTGGGTATAAGCTTCGGCTCCATGGGTTCTTCTTTCTTCAGAATTTGATTTGGGGTTTTGCAGAAGAGAGCAGAGCTTTGTATGTTTGTTGCGCGCGGGAGGGAGGGTGAGTGAAGAGAAATATTTGGCGGGGGAGATGGAAAATGGCGGGAAGATTAAGGTTGGGTTTGGGCTTTTTGGCGGGAACCAGAAGAATGATGAAGTTGGACCCAAAGGCCCACTTCTTTTAGCTTTTCTCCGACTTTTTTTATTTTTAACAAAGGAAAAGATTTATGTAAAGTCATGACAAAATTTGTTGCGACTAAACACTTAATTTGTGGCTAAAAAAACATTTTGGTCCTTGTCCTTTATAAATAGTTTTAAATTCATGTATGCACAATTTTTTTTTATAATAATTCTTGTACTCTAAAATAGAGGAATAATTTAATCTTTGTTTTTAACTTAAACAATGACAATGTAAAATAATAGTGCACATAAGATAGTAATTCTTGTTGAATCATAAGTTCTAAACTTAATAAGTGATATTTTTTGAATATTTAGTAACAAGATTTTGAATTTATTTATTGGAATATTTAATGTAATAAATATAAAATTGAGTTGTAATTCTTGTTGAATCAATTTTTTTAATTCAAACTTACATTTATATTGCTCTTTATTGAAGAAATTATGTTTCTTAATTTATTCTTGTGCATGTAACTCATGTTGATTGTTTTATTTTTTGGACATCGTATTTATTATTTATAATATCACTTTTCTGGGTGTTCATCCTTTATAACGTAATTATTTTGTCTTGCCATTTGGTGTTATGATCACTAAATCATTAGAAGTAAAATAGATTGAAGTTTTATACTTATTGTTTTGTACAAATACAAATTCTCAAGAAATCTAAAATGGTGTGGGAACATAAAAAATAATTAACCTCATACGTACATTTTAGAGAGTATGAACGTCATATAAGAATCTAAGCAATGAGCAACAAAGACATTGTAAGACCCCAACTTTTATGAATAAATACGAATTTTCTATAAATATCATTTTTGAATATTAAGGAGTAAATTTGATATAATGTTATAGTTATGGGTAATATTTATAAATTTTACAAAATAAACAAATGGTTATAAAATATTCATGTTGTCGGGGAATATTCGTTTGATCGTGAAATATTCTTTCTGTCAGGGAATATTCGTACGACGGCGCAACCATTTGTGGGCCCCATAACAGAATAACTGTCGGATGAAGAAAGCGATAAATTTGAGTTTTTATAAATAACAGCGTAATCGTTACCGTTAGTACTGTTGAAATACCTGGTGGTTAAAATATAATAATACGCAGGGTTGCACAGTTGCACACGGTATTGCACAGTATTTTTGAATTATTGATTCTTACGTAAGAAGGCACTACTTAATAATTGTTTCAGTAATTACTGTTTAATATTTTATTTTATTGATTCAATAATTGCTGTGTTAATATTTTATATTATTGTTATTTTAATAATTGTCACTGCACTGCATTGCCCATTATCAAATCAATAATTCATATTATTTGAATAATATTATTAGATAGCATTATTGACAATGTCTAGAAAGTTCTGTCAATGAGAAGTTTGGTCACCTAATTGTGCGTTAGTAAGGAGAAATCCTTATCGGAAAGCCCCCTCTTTCCTGGGAACGACCTGGTTGTCATTATCGTGATTTTGTAATATTATATGTGAATAATTAATTATTGATTTATATGATAAGGAAAATATTTATTTTATGTGGACATAAATGATGGATAGGAAAATATTTATTTTATGTGGTTATAAATGAAAGAATTAATATTGAGGTGTTTTATCAATATTTTGTCAGATTGGATGTATTAAAAAATCAAATCGGTGTTCTTAAAGCTCTATTGCGTGCGTTATAATTTTAATCCGACCGTTGGATCGTTGTAATTTTTGGATATGTTATGCATATATAAATTGAGTATATGTCCACAAATTTTGAACCATTAACGCATGATTTGTTATGAATTTTAAAATATGTTAAAAATCATCCGTTTGTGGATTTCGGATATTTTTTGTCTGGAATTTGAAAAAACATAAAGCTACAAAGTTGTAGAGAATTCGATTTCGTGTGGAATGGACATAAAAATCATATTTTTCTGATAAAAGAGCTATTTATTATGAATTACTAAAGTTTTGAAAAATAAAATATTTTTTATTAAAATTAGGTGGGACCCACTTTTGTTTTTAAAAACATATGGGCTGCTATTTTTTCAGAATTAGATGGCTTGATTATTCAGCAAAGGAGTGGCGTGCTTGAAAAAAATAATAATAATATTTTATGATTTAGTCTCCTATGGCGTTCTAGCATTTTCCTATAAATAGGCGCTTAAGTTAGATTTGAAAATCACATCAGAAACAAGTTTTCTTTCTCTCTATATTGTCGAGCATATTTTTGTGAGTATTTAGATACTTTGAGAGTTGCTATTCAGTGCAAGTTTCATTCGGCTTTACATCCAATTTTCTGATTAGAAATACTGTTATTTTGAGGTAAGGAATGCTATTTTTGTTCAATATTCGCTTGAAATAATATTTTCTTCCATACTCTGTAGTATGTAAGTAATATTATTTCGTTTTAGATTTCGAATTCTATACTCGTTTTGTTAAAATTTTGGCTTTTATACTCCATGAAATTAGTTGAATATCCTTGATATTTGCGCTTCATCCAGTATCTTTTCATGAAAATATTATTCTGAATATTCTTGATAAGTTTTTAACTTTTTCATGCCGGAGTACTATTCACAGGATTACTATTTCCGAAGTACTATTCACTCGAGTACTATTCACCCGGGATACTATTCATAACAAAAATTGATTCGTTTTCGGTCCAAATTATTTTTGGTACAATATTATTCTTGAATTTTACTCCACAAAGCAGTATCATGTTGACAATTTAGACGTTATTAATTTTTGGATAAATTAAATTATAAATCTTTAAAAATTTATCATTGAACTTATTTTATTGAATTCTTATATCATTGTCATCATCCTCATGTTTATATTCTGTTGAAAGTCATATGTGGGCTGTAGTGCATAGATGAACTTGGTATGATTATGATTAGGAATTATTCGGTATAATCATGACCGTAATGTTACAAATAATGTGGTAAAAGTCCTCATTGGCCGTAGTGCATTGGTGGACAGTTGTTGGCATGATCATGACCATTGATGAATACACGAATATCTTTGGCCCGTAGTGCATGGATAATTTGTGGTCGTGATACTATTGAATATCCTTGGCCGTAGTGCAGGGATGATGTGGATTATTTATTAAGCTGAGTCTCAGCGATAAAAGTGATGAAAAATATTTTAAATCATAGAAGATAGTATATTTTATTCTATACTTGACTCTTCTAATGGATTGCTTGTTCCGCTGCAGTTAAACTTGATGTTTGTTATATTTTATTAGTTTAACACTGTGACGCCCCCAAAATAGGTATACAACACCCATTCTGAGTCGCCAAATACATGGTACAGAAAGTAAACTACAACTTCAATAATACAATTGTCGTGCAAAATACGACAACACATACTGTGAGTTTAAATACAAATATTGTCTTCTAGAAAATATCCACACTCAAATAAATCCTCATTACAATTATTCAAACACTATTTTACAGAAATAGTGAGGACTGCTAAAACATCTTTCTAGAACCATCACTCCATACCCCGACTAGATCCTGCTATGTTCTCACCTCCTGAGAAGAAAAATGGAACAAAAAGGAAAATGGTGAGCTCAACTAGCCCAGTAAATAATATTATGACTAAGATAATATACAACAAATTATCGTTAGTCTTCAACAGGGAAAAATCTGATAGAATATAATCGACAACAAGTTTTAGATCAACAACTGCAGCGGAAACAGCAAACCATTAGAAGAGTCAAGTAGAGAAAGAATTCTACTATCTTCTAAGATTTAAAAGTCCATCATCAATATTTTATCCCTGTAACATCAATTAATAATCATCTTTATCCAAATATTCATCTTTGCACTACAGGCCAAAGATATTCATTTGTATCACATGTCAGTCATGTTCATCTCAACACCTGTTCATCTTTGCACTACAGGCCAAAGATATTCATCAAGTAATCATACATCTTTGCACTACAGGCCAAAGATATTCAGTAATATCATCATTTAGGACTGAGGATGATGAAAAATATCTTAAAGAGAACGAATCCAGTGAGACAGAAGGACAAATAGTAGGGATTCGTATAACAGTTTATCCAAGATCAATAATACTTCATAATAATCAATTGTGAAGCAGAATTCAAAAATAAAGATCAAAACATGGATACAATCAAAGATAGTAACCATAATAGACATCTTGGACAAAAAGAGAAAATTTTATTTTTCGGTGAATAGTGCCGTATTCGTGAATAGTGCCGTATACGTGAATAGTAATCCCGACACAAAAAGTTCTAAATTTGATAAAAACTCATATCAATATTTCAGCATAATGATATTGAAGAAAATAATATCATTTAAGAAGAAAATAATATCCCTTACCTCAAGATATCAGTACTTCTGGTCGGAATACCGGTATAAGGCTGAAAGAAACTTGTTCTGATGAATAGAAACTCTCAAAGTATCTAAATACTCACAAAATACACTCAATAATCTAGAGAGAGAAAGAGAGAAAACTTGTTTCTGGTGTGATTTTCAATTCTAACTTAGCCCTCTATTTATAGGAAAATTTTAGTAGGTTTGACCTGCAACCTGATGGCTTTACCTGCTACTATTCCCACCCACCATATTTGAAATATAATTCAGTACATTTCTTCAACAACCACAAGTGGGGCCCACCAATTCTAGAATTTTCCATCAAAATGATAAACTCCGAAAATTCAACAATTTCTGAACCAGTCATCTCGTAAAATTCATAATAAATCATACGTTCATTTTTAACGGTTCAAAATTTGTGGACATATACTCAACTTATATATGTATAACATATCCAAAAATTACCACGATCCAACGGTCGGATTAAAAATTATAACCCCCGCAAAATATCTCAAAAACCCTGATTTTTAATACCTCCATTCCGATAAAAATACGGATAAAAACCTCAACATTAACTCCTTCATTTTTAACCACAAAAATATATCCCTCATTTATATCCACATAAAATAAATATTTCCTTATCATATGAATCAATAATTAATTATTCACAAATAATATTACAGAATCACATTTATGACAACCAGGCCGTTCCCAGGAAAGAGGGGGCTTTCCAATAAGGATTTCTCCTTACTGGCGCGCAATTAGATGACCAAACCTCTCCTTAGACAGAACTTTCTAGACATTGTCAATAATGTTATCTAATAATATTATTCAAATAATATGAATTATTGATCTGATAATGGAAAATACTATGCAGCAATAATTATTGAAACAACAATAATATAAAATATCAACGCAACAATTATTGAATCAATAAAATAAAATATTGAACAATAACTACTGTAACAATTATTGAGTAGTGCCTTCTTACGTAAGAATCAATAATTGGTGCAATATCGTGTGCTACTGTATTTTAACCACCGGGTATTCCAACAGTATTAACGGTAACAATTACGCTGTTATTTATAAACAACTTATACTTGTCGTTTTCTTCATCCAATCGCTTTCCGTTATGGGGCCCACACAAGGCTGCGCCGTCGTACGAATATTCCCCGACAGCAAGAATATTTCACGACCAAACGAATATTCTCCGACAAAATGAATATTTTATAACCACTTGCTTATTTTGCAAAATTTGCACATTTCACCCATAACCAAAGTATTATATCAAATTAACCCCTTATTATTCACAATAATATTTAGAGAAAATTTGATTTTATTCATTAATAAGTTGGGGTCTTACAACCTCCCCTCCTTATGAAATTTCGTCCTCGAAATTGACGTACGTACCTGATGTTTCAAAAAGGTGAGGATACCTCGCTTTCATTTCTGATTCCAACTCCCAGGTCATTTCTTCAATAGCATGGTTTCTCCACAAAACCTTAACTTGTGGTATAAACTTCGTGCGTAGGACATGCTCTTTCCTATCCAAGATCTTAACAGGTACCTCCTCGTACGTTAAATCTTCAGCTATCTCGTCTGGTTCTAACTCAATAATGTGGTTCGGGTCTTTAACATATTTACGAAGCATAGATATGTGAAAAACATTATGAACACGAGACATGCTTGGAGGTAATGCGAGTCTATATGCCACATTTCCTATTCGCTCAAGAATCTCAAATGGACCAACAAATCTTGGATTGAGCTTTCCTCTCTTCCCAAATCTTGTAACTCCCTTCCATGGTGCAACACGTAACAATACATGATCCCCAATATTAAATTTCACGTCCTTCCGATGAAGATCCGCATAACTCTTTTGTCGATCCTGTGCCGTTTGTATACGTTGTCGAATCGTTTGGATCTTCTCTGTAGTAATGCGTACCAACTCTGGTCCCAACAATGTTGCTTCACCCACCTCGTCCCAGCATACTGGAGAACAATATTTTCTTCCATACAACGCCTCGAATGGAGCCACACCTATGCTCGCCTGATAACTGTTGTTGTAGGAGAATTCCACCAATGGTAGGTACTTATCCCAACTCCCTTTGAGATCTAGGGCACAAAGTCTTAATAGATCTTCAAGAGTTTGAATAGTCCTCTCAGATTGTCTGTCCGTTTGAGGATGGTATGCCGAACTGAATCGTAAATCCGTGCCCATAGCTTTCTGCAAGTTAACCCAAAATCGTGAAGTGAATCTTGGGTCACGATCCGAAACTATGGATACTGGCATGCCATGCAATCTCACAATCTCGTTCACGTACATACTAGCAAGACGTTCAAGGGAATAAGTCTCACGTATCGGCAAGAAATGAGCGGACTTGGTTAATCTATCAACAATAACCCAAATCGCATCTATGCCTTGAGAAACCTTGGGAAGACCCGTAACAAAATCCATAGTAATGTGTTCCCACTTCCATTTTGGAATCTCAAGTGGTTGCAATGGACCCTTTGGTACTTGATGCTCCGCTTTTACACGTTGACAAGTTAAACATCTCGAGATAAACTCCGCGATCTCTCTTTTCATATTGCTCCACCAAAATGTATGTCGAAGATCGTGATACATTTTGGTACTCCCAGGATGGATTGCAAACGGTGTGTTGTGTGCCTCCATCATTATTCTATGCTTCAAGTCAAAATCGTTAGGAACACAAAGTCTGGAGTTGACTCGAAGTATTCCTTCTTCATCGATTCTTGCTTCTGGAATAGCACCTTCTTGCACTTTCTTCTTCATACGCATCAGCTCCATGTCCGTAGCTTGAGCAGCTTTAACTTTATCGATTAAAGTCGGTTCTACTCGTATATTTGATATCATCATGTGGGTACTTGGAGCCTTCATCTCTATCTCCATCCTTTGCAAGTCATACAAAATGGGCCTTTGTGTTAACAACATTGCACTCGTACCCGCATATGATCTTCTACTCAATGCGTCAGCTACTACGTTTGCTTTTCCAGGATGATATTGGATGGTATGATCGTAATCTTTCAACAGCTCGAGCCAACGTCGCTGCCGCATGTTGAGTTCCTTTTGGGTGAAGAAATATTTGAGGCTTTTATGATCTGTATAGATCTCCACTTTCTCCCCATACAGGTAGTGTCTCCAGATCTTCAACGCAAAAACGACTGCTGCCAACTCCAAATCATGAGTAGGATAATTCCTCTCATATTCTTTGAGTTGTCGTGAGGCATAGGCTATGACTTTCCCATGTTGCATGAGAACACATCCTAACCCTTTGCCTGAAGCATCGCTGTAGATAACAAATCCATCCGAACCAGATGGTATTGTCAGAACAGGTGCCGAAATGAGTCTCCTCTTGAGTTCTTGAAAACTCTTCTCACATTCCTCACTCCATACGAATTTTGTATCTTTCCGAGTCAGCTGAGTTAACGGAGTAGCGATTCGAGAAAATCCTTCCACAAATCTCCGATAATAACCAGCTAAGCCCAGAAAGCTACGTACTTCGATTACTGACTTAGGTTGCTCTCAACTGTGACTCATATCCCAATCTTGGATAGTACATCACAATGACACCTATCAGTTTACTACCGCACGAATATGGCGTCCCCTACGGAAAGTTTGGCTTCAGTGCATTTCGCAAATGAAGTCACCAGATATAGGCTCGGGTACAAACTTCTACAGTTAGGTTTTTAACTCCTGAAGTTCAATAGGAGTCATTCGATATGAGATTTTTAGAAGTGAGTTTTGTACCAGATTCAAAGATGATACAAAATTCAATATCACGTGTAGGCCAAGAAATTCTTCAGGAAATACGTCAGGAAACAAACAACAGAAATATCACTCAAATCTGACGTATTTTTGTTCAAGTCCATGACATAGCTAAGAAAGCTTGACATCCGTTTTTCAATAAACGAATGACTTTACGGCTTAATATGAAAGAGTTTGACTTCAATGGTTTGGTTGCTTGAATTTGAATAACAGGTTGCTTAGGAATATGAAAACTAACAACCTTACGAAAGCAATCAATTTTGGCATGATAAGTGGTTAACCAATCAATTCCTAAAATCACATCAAAAGCAAGTATCTTTAAAGAGATAAGATAAACAGGTAATGTGATAGTGCCAACTTGGATCATGCAAGATTTATAAACTGTAGATGTAACGAAGGTTTCACCCAACGGAGTTTCAACAGATAAGTTAAAGTCCAATTTCTCCGGAGTCAAGTTTAAACGTTGAGCACAAGCAGGAGAGATAAAAGAATGGGTAGAACCGGTATCTAGTAAAGTATAAACTTCGCAAGAATTCAAGATTAGCTTACCCGTGATCACCTCGTTCGGGTTTCTCGCGTTTTGGCCAGTCACGACAAACGCCCTTCCAGGAACCGCTGATTTCGACTTATCCGGGACAACTTTTGGAGTCACCATCCCCGCTGAACTTGGTTTTGCTACAGAACACTCTCGAGCTATATGACCCTCCTTTCCACAGTTATAACATACATTGGATTGTTGTGGGCAGTTTGAGCTGATATGTCCCTCTTTCCCACATTTGTAATATACGACCGGTGGTCGTTCTCCTCCCCTAGAAACAGTTGATGTTTGTGCTGATGTCTTCACGTTATCATTGTTGTACCTTCTTTTCTTGAAATCTCCTCCCGACTCGCTCCTTCTATTATCACGACCACGATTACCACCAGAGTGGTTACCGCTTTTGTCCGAATGTTTTTCTCCCTGCTGGTTTTCATTACTTCGATGACTGCCACCACCGGTATGACCCTGGTTGTGGTCCCTCGGTTGCACATACTCATTATCTCGCTCTAATAATTGAGCCCGTTTACAACATCTGAATATAAAAAAAATTTATGAAAGATAAGATATTGCCGAATCTCGGGTTTTAGACCTCTCAGAAACATCCTTGTCATTCGTTCCTCATTTTCGACCAAATGAGGTGCAAACCTGGATAACTCTGCAAACTTCGCCTCGTACTGGGACACCGTCATGTTGTTTTGTTCCAGTCTGATAAACTCCACCTCCTTCATATGACGAATACTTTCAGGAAAGTACTTGTCATTGAACAGTTTTTGAAATGTTTCCCAGGACATGTTGAGTGCGTCAGGCTGGGTACGCTTCACAGACTCCCACCAGTAGTCTGCCTCACCGCGGAACATAAAGGTGGCGAATGGAACCTTCTGTTCCTCCGTGCATCCCAAGACATCGAATATCTTGGTAATTTGCTTGACCCACGTTTCCGCCATGATCGGATCCGGCTTTCCCTTAAATTCTGGTGGTCCCAATTCTTTGAACTGCTTAGCTGTGACAAACCGCGCGTTATCATTTCCACCCGTATTCTGCACACGAGTCTCCCTCGTCTGATTTTGCATGAACTGCAAAAAGCTCCTAAACATTCCATCATTCATCGTTTGCTCGGTAACGTTGTTTACAGGAGGAATATTGCCTTCCTGTTGCACGTTCCCCTGTGTGGTGATCAAAGGTGTCTCCACGGTCTGATTTACTCCATTATTAACGTTCTCAGCTGCCATTCTTAAATACTGCCATAAAACAAGGGTTAATAGTCATGTCATATATTATCCCTATACTCTGACCGACAAATAAACACCAAATAAACTTAGTCAGGTCATACTAGCGAAGGAATTCCCTGTCTCTACCCTCCTAGTTCTTGTCTCACATCTCAGCCAGGGATCATATCCCTAAGCTCTGATACCAACTGTGACGCCCCCAAAATAGGTATACAACACCCATTCTGAGTCGCCAAATACATGGTACAGAAAGCAAACTACAACTTCAATAATACAATTGTCGTGCAAAATACGACAACACATACTGTGAGTTTAAATACAAATATTGTCTTCTAGACAATATCCACACTCAAATAAATCCTCATTACAATTATTCAAACACTATTTTACAGAAATAGTGAGGACTGCTAAAACATCTTTCTAGAACCATCACTCCATACCCCGACTAGATCCTGCTATGTTCTCACCTCCTGAGAAGAAAAATGGAACAAAAAGGAAAAGGGTGAGCTCAACTAGCCCAGTAAAGAATATTATGACTAAGATAATATACAACAAATTATCGTTAGTCTTCAACAGGGAAAAATCTGATAGAATATAATCGACAACAAGTTTTAGATCAACAACTGCAGCGGAAACAGCAAACCATTAGAAGAGTCAAGTAGAGAAAGAATTCTACTATCTTCTAAGATTTAAAAGTCCATCATCAATATTTTATCCCTGTAACATCAATTAATAATCATCTTTATCCAAATATTCATCTTTGCACTACAGGCCAAAGATATTCATTTGTATCACATGTCAGTCATGTTCATCTCAACACCTGTTCATCTTTGCACTACAGGCCAAAGATATTCATCAAGTAATCATACATCTTTGCACTACAGGCCAAAGATATTCAGTAATATCATCATTTAGGACTGAGGATGATGAAAAATATCTTAAAGAGAACGAATCCAGTGAGACAGAAGGACAAATAGTAGGGATTCGTATAACAGTTTATCCAAGATCAATAATACTTCATAATAATCAATTGTGAAGCAGAATTCAAAAATAAAGATCAAAACATGGATACAATCAAAGATAGTAACCATAATAGACATCTTGGACAAAAAGAGAAAATTTTATTTTTCGGTGAATAGTGCCGTATTCGTGAATAGTGCCGTATACGTGAATAGTGCCGTATACGTGAATAGTAACCCCGACACAAAAAGTTCTAAATTTGATAAAAACTCATATCAATATTTCAGCATAATGATATTGAAGAAAATAATATCATTTAAGAAGAAAATAATATCCCTTACCTCAAGATATCAGTACTTCTGGTCGGAATACCGGTATAAGGCTGAAAGAAACTTGCTCTGATGAATAGAAACTCTCAAAGTATCTAAATACTCACAAAATACACTCAATAATCTAGAGAGAGAAAGAGAGAAAACTTGTTCTGGTGTGATTTTCAATTCTAACTTAGCCCTCTATTTATAGGAAAATTTTAGTAGGTTTGACCTGCAACCTGATGGCTTTACCTGCTACTATTCCCACCCACCACATTTGAAATATAATTCAGCACATTTCTTCACCAACCACAAGTGGGGCCCACCAATTCTAGAATTTTCCATCAAAATGATAAACTCCGAAAATTCAACAATTTCTGAACCAGTCATCTCGTAAAATTCATAATAAATCATACGTTCATTTTTAACGGTTCAAAATTTGTGGACATATACTCAACTTATATATGTATAACATATCCAAAAATTACCACGATCCAACGGTCGGATTAAAAATTATAACTCCCGCAAAATATCTCAAAAACCCTGATTTTTAATACCTCCATTCCGACAAAAATACGGATAAAAATCTCAACATTAACTCCTTCATTTTTAACCACAAAAATATATTCCTCATTTATATCCACATAAAATAAATATTTCCTTATCATATGAATCAATAATTAATTATTCACAAATAATATTACAGAATCACATTTATGACAACCAGGCCGTTCCCAGGAAAGAGGGGGCTTTCCAATAAGGATTTCTCCTTACTGGCGCGTAATTAGATGACCAAACCTCTCCTTAGACAGAACTTTCTAGACATTGTCAATAATGTTATCTAATAATATTATTCAAATAATATGAATTATTGATCTGATAATGGAAAATACTGTGCAGCAACAATTATTGAAACAACAATAATATAAAATATCAACGCAACAATTATTGAATCAATAAAATAAAATATTGAACAATAACTACTGTAACAATTATTGAGTAGTGCCTTCTTACGTAAGAATCAATAATTGGTGCAATATCGTGTGCTACTGTATTTTAACCACCGGGTATTCCAACAGTATTAACGGTAACAACTACGCCGTTATTTATAAACAACTTATACTTGTCGTTTTTTTCATCCAATCGCTTTCCGTTATGGGGCCCACACAAGGCTGCGCCGTCGTACGAATATTCCCCGACAGCAAGAATATTCCACGACCAAACGAATATTTCCCGACAAAATGAATATTTTATAACCACTTGCTTATTTTACAAAATTTGCACATTTCACCCATAACCAAAGTATTATATCAAATTAACCCCTTATTATTCACAATAATATTTAGAGAAAATTTGATTTTATTCATTAATAAGTTGGGGTCTTACAAACACGGTTGATGACTAACGATAAATTATTCTGCATTATCTTAGTCATAATATTTCTTACTGGGCTAGTTGAGCTTACCCTTTTGCTTTCATTGTTCTCTTCAAGAAATGAGACCGTAGCCGTGACTAGTCGAAAAGCGGAGTGACGGTTCGGATGATAGCATTAGTAGTCCTCACTATTCTATGAAATAGTGTGATAATAAATGTATTGAGTACTCCATTTGAGTTGAATACTGTCTAGAATATAATATTCGTATAAAAACTCTAAGTTTATGTTTTGTCGTATTTTACACGACAGTTGTATTATTAAGTTGTATTTGAATTTTGTACCATGTATTTGACGACTCAATATGGGTGATGTATACCTATTTTGGGGGCATCATTGTGACGCCCCCAAAATAGGTATACAACACCCATTCTGAGTCGCCAAATATATGGTACATAAAGCAAACTACAACTTCAATAATACAAATATCGTGTGAAATACGACAATACTTACTGTGAGTTTAAATACAAATATTGTCTTCTAGACAATATCCACACTCAAGTAAGTCCTCATTACAATTATTCAAACACTATTTTACAAAAATAGTGAGGACTGCTAAAACATCTTTCTGGAACCATTACTCCATACCCCGACTCGATCCTGCTATGTTCTCACCTCCTGAGAAGAAAAATGGAACAAAAAGGAAAAGGGTGAGCTCAACTAGCCCAGTAAAGAATATTATGACTAAGATAATATTCAACAAATTATCATTAGTCTTCAACAGGAAAAAAATCTGATAAAATATAATAGACAACAAGTTTTAGATCAACAAATGCAGCGGAAACAACAATCCATTAGAAGAGTCACGTAGAGAATGAATTCTACTATCTTCTAAGATTTAAAAATCTATCATCAATATTTTATCTCTGTAACAACAATTAATATACATCTTTAATCAAATATTCATCTTTGCACTACAGGCCAAAGATATTCATTTGTATCACCAGTCGGTCATGTTCATCTCAACACCTGTTCATCTTTGCACTACGGACCAAAGATATTCATCAGTTAATCATTCATCTTTGCACTACGGGCCAAAGATATTCAGCAATATCATCATTTAGGACTGAGGATGACGAAAAATATTTTAAAGAACGAATCCGGTGAGACAGAAGGACAAATATTAGGAATTCGTATTTCAGTTTATCCAAGTTCAATAATACTATAGTGGAGTAAAATTCAAGAATGAAAATCAAAACATGGATTTAATTTCAAGAATAAGGGTCACAACAGATAACTTAGAAAAAAAATATATAATTTTTTTTTCTTTTGTGAACAGTAACTGTGAACAGTACTCATGAACAGTAACTGTGAACAATACCCGTGAATAGTAACTGTGAACAGTACCCGTGAATAGTACCCGTTCATGAAAAGTTCCAAATTTAATAAAAAGTTCAGACCAATATTCCTATAAAATGATATTAGATGAAACGAAATTTGTAATCATTTCAAGAATTATAGAAACAATACTTACCATAGTAAGTTCAAATTTAGAGAATATGAAATGAAATAATATCCCTTCTATAATATAGAGTATGAAAGAAAATAATATTTCTTACGAGTATTGAAATAAAATAATATCCTTTACCTTGGTAGAAACTGGATTTGACTGGAATATCGGATATTATTCTGAGAAAATCTTGAAGAAAAACTTCGCTCAAAATATTCTTATACTGAAGAAAATACTCACAATACTATAGAATAAGAATTTCTGAATTTCTGACGCAATAATATGGTTCGGGTCTTTCACATATTTACGAAGCATGGATATGTGAAAAACATTATGAACATGAGACATTCTTGGAGGTAATGCGAGTCTATAGGCCACATTTCCTATTCGGTCAAGAATCTCAAATGGACCAACAAATCTTGGAATGAGCTTTCCTCTCTTTCCAAATCTTGTAACTCCCTTCCATGGAGCAACACGTAATAGTACATGATCTCCAATATTAAACTCCACGTCCTTTCTATGAAGATCAACATAACTCTTTTGTCGATCTTGTGAAGTTTGAATACGTTGTCGAATCATTTGGATCTTTTCTATAGTCATGCGTACTAATTCTGGTCCCAACAACGTTGCTTCTTCCACCTCGTCCCAGCATACTGGAGAGTGACATTTTCTTCCATACAACGCCTCGAATGGAGCCATGCCTATACTTGCTTGATAACTGTTGTTGTAGGAGAATTCTACCAATGGTAGGTACTTATCCCAACTCCCTTTGAAATCTAGGAAACAGAGTCTTAATAGATCTTCAAGAGTTTGAATAGTCCTCTCTGATTGTCCGTCCGTTTGAGGATGGTATGCTGAACTAAATCGTAAATCTGTGCCCATAGCTTTCTGCAAGCTAACCCAAAATCGTGAAGTGAATCTTGGGGCACGATTTGAAACTATGGATACTGGCATGCCATGCAATCTCACAATCTCATTCACGTACATACGAGCAAGACGTTCAAGGGAATAAGTCTCACGTATCGGCAAGAAATGGGCAGACTTGGTTAATCTATCAATAATAACCCAAATCGCATCTATGCCCTGAGAAACTTTGGGAAGACCTGTAACGAAATCCATAGTAATGTGTTCCCACTTCCATTTCGGAATCTCAAGTGGTTGCAATGGACCTTTTGGCACTTGATGCTCCGCCTTTACACGTTGACAAGTTAAGCACCTCGAGATAAACTCTGCGATTTCTCTCTTCATATTGTTCTATCAAAATGTATGTCGAATATCATGATACATTTTGGTACTCCCAGGATGGATTGCAAACGGGGTGTTGTGTGCCTCCATCATAATTCTATGTTTCAAGTCATAATCGTTAGAAACACAAAGTCTGGAGTTGAATCTAAGTATTCCTTCTTCATCGATTCTCGCTTCTGGAATAGCTCTTTCTTGTACTTTCTTCTTCATACGTATCAGCCCCAGGTCCGTAGCTTGAGCAGCTTTAACTTTATCGATTAAAATCGGTTCTACTCGTATATTCGCCATCATCATGTGGGTCTCTGGAGTCTTTAATTCTACCTCCATCCTTTGCAAATCATACAGAATGGGCCTTTGCATTGACAATATCGCACTCGTACTCGTATATGATCTTCTACTCAATGCGTCAGCTGCTACGTTCGCTTTTCCAGGATGATATTAAATAGTGTGATCGTAATCTTTCAATAATTCAAGCCAACGTCGTTGCCGTATGTTGAGTTCTTTTTGGGTGAAGAAATATTTGAGGCTTTTATGGTCCGTATAAATCTCCACTTTCTCCCCATACAAGTAGTGTCTCCAAATTTTCAACGCGAATACGACTGCTGCCAACTCCAGATCATGAGTATGATTATTCCTCTCATATTCTTTGAGTTGTTGTGAGGCATAGGCTATGACTTTCCCATGTTGCTTGAGAACAAATCATAACCCTTTGCCTGAAGCATCGCTGTAGATAACAAATCCATCCGTACCAGATGGTATTGCCAGAACAGGTGCCGAAATGAGTCTCCTTTTGAGCTCTTGGAAACTCTTCTCGAATTCCTTGCTCCATACGAATTTTGTATCTTTCCGAGTCAGCTGAGTTAACGGAGTAGCGATTCGAAAAAATCTTTCCACGAATCTCCGATAATAACCAGCTAAACCCAGAAAGCTACACACTTCGGTCACCGAATTCGGTTGCTCCCAACTTTGTATTGCTTCAATCTTCGCGGGGTCAACAGATACTCCATGTTTTGACACCACGTGCCCAAGAAATGCTACTTCCTCAAGCCAAAACTCGCATTTCATCAGCTTGGCATAAAGCTTGTTTTCTCGAAGCCTTTTAAGTATCAGCTTCAAATGGTGCTCATGATCTTCACGACTTTTAGAATAGATGAGGATGTCATCAATAAAGACAACAACGAATTGATCCAAATATTCCTTGAATACACGGTTCATCATATCCATGAAAGCAGTTGGAGCATTAGTCAATCCAAAAGACATGACTAAGAATTCATAATGCCCGTACCGAGTTCTGAAGGCAGTCTTTGGAATATCCTCAGTTTTAATCTTCAGCTGATGATATCCAGAACGAAGGTCGATCTTTGAAAAGAATTGTGCTCCTTGCAACTAGTCGAACAGGTCATCAATGCGAGGTAACGGATACCTATTCTTGATGGTGACATGGTTCAATTCTTGGTAGTCAATACAAAGTCGCATACTCCCGTCTTTCTTCTTTACGAATAAAACAGGAGTACCCCAAGAAGATGTACTAGGACGAATGAAACCGATGTCTAATAACTCCTGTAGTTGGACTTTTAACTCCTGAAGTTCTGTGACACCCCCAAATTCGGGTACTTCGATTCCACGGGATTTGGTGTTCACTGTACAAGCATCATCTATCTATCTACCCATAAATAATATCAAACTATACAATAGATAGAAATTATAATAAAATCTCTTCCCTTAAGGGTTACATCAACTGAATCATAAATAAATCCCAGGTTACTCTAACCTTAAAACATCTGTGCAGAATTCTAAACAAATAAGTCTTAACATCAACATAACTCAAGTCTTAAACAAATACATCAGTTAATAAATAACAGGTCTTCATCATTTGCTAACTTTGCCCTTGCCCTTGCCCTTACTAGTGGAGGGTTCATCGCTTCTTTCATTCTTAACTGCAATGTTATTATTAAGCAAGAGTGAGCACAAATGCCCACAAGTATAACAATGAAATAACAGTATAATAACATGCGAATAAATCAAAGACGTCTGAATAAGAGCTCAACTTTTGAATCAAGAATGAATAACAAGAATCAAAAGAATTCTGAGGGTCATAAGACCTTGAACTATGTCCTAGGTTATCAAGGATTATACTTGAAACCTTTAACAGTCATAAGACTATGGACCTTCTTCTCGTACTTAGGGGGATCAGCCCTTAGTACCATACTGTGCACAATATCTTAACGCTAACGCATAAGTGAATCCCTTTTCAGGGTTGTTCATCTCAGTTTGACATTCGAGTCCGCACCAAAGGAAGTTTGGTTTGGATAATTCAATAAGGGTTCTGAAATTTAGAACGTTCATCAACTAAGGACTAGCTAAATCATTAAGATTCACTAGTCTAAAAAGGTTCAACAATAATGATATTCGATTTGAATAATAATCTCAAATGTATACAATAGAACAATTATTGTATAATTGAATCATGCTTTGAAAGATAATCAATCTTTAATATAATACTTGAACTTGAATAATAATTTAAGTTTAAGTAAATTGCTCAATGTAAAAATAGAGTTAAGAAACTTGCTCAATTTAAGAGTTTAAGTTTAGGAGACTTGCCTCGCGTATAGATTACACTTTAACTAATCACGTTCTTTGAAATAAATCCTACATACCATTCACATTCAATACCAGTTAATTATTAACTAATCATCATAACTTATTCTCGTTGTCTACTTTAATAATTGACTAACTTAGTCAAATCATCACGTTGACACCTAATTTGTTCGTTATGAATGAATAACTAATTATGTATTTAATAATACAACTCACATGTAATTATGTTATTTACATGCTAAACAAATATTTTATCATCATATAATATTTCTAACATATTTACATGTTCATTATTTTAATACACTAACCCATTGTTAGACTTAGAAAATTTAAAAGCTCATTTTTTTTTTTTTATTTATTTATTTTTTTTTTTTTAATTTTTTTTTTTCCAGTTCGCGAAGAACACAGAATTCAGCGAAAATAATTACTACAAAATCATTAATTCTCCAAATTAAACATACCCACATGTTGGAATTCATATATAATTAATACCCAATATTTATATACTGACAAAACTAATTTTAAACACTTAATAACAGATTTAAAGCCTAACAATTCACTGACTTTGATGTTCATGAAGTTTTAGAAAACTTTATGTGAAAATTCTCCCTACGAATTCGTTATAACACTGAATTCGTTCGTTTAAGGCTTAAACTCTTCGTATTAACATGCATAACAACATACAAGTCCAAAATTTAGGGATAATATATAATCAATACATTAATTATCACATATATGGCCATATGGCCATATCACGTACTCTGTTTATTTTGAAATAACAAGTCATCAGATTATTACACTTAGGGTATGGGATCATGCAATATATATAAAAAAAACATGTTAAGCTACTCTTATGATTACATTTATACTCATAATTGTTACCCTATTCAACCATAGAAACTCTACAGAGGACTTAAGCCATAATTATGAAAACTTTAAAAAGACGTAGAAATAGAATTTGAGAAAGAAGAGATTACCCAAAGCGTAGATGAGTAAGGATGACAATTCTCTCTATTTCAATCACAATACACACAATCTCTCTCAAAGATTTCTCCAACTCTCTCTGCAAACTCTCTGGTTCTAAAAATACGTAAGATAAACTCATCTGAGCCTTTAAGCGCAGAGTTGAGGTCAGTTATTCTATTCGTGGTTTAACTGTCCCCAACTCTTCCTAAGGCCTCATTTGGCTAGGAAACTAGGTTCAAAACTCATTATTTTAATAACCTTTTATCATATAGTTTGAAAATGTCACCCTCTTTATAAAATAAATCCCATATTTTATTTAATTTACTTTAAATAAAATATAATAATTACTCGTAAATTCACATAATCATATATTCAATTATCTCATTAATAAATAATGTCAATTTATTAATTCTCTAATTAATAATTAAATTAATTAAATAACATCATGCTTAATTAAATAATTTATTTAATTAAATAAGCTCACATAATTTCATACCTTGATAAAATTATTCTCTTTATTAATTTAATAAATGTAACATATATAATTAAATTAATCTATCACAATTGCATCAATTGATTATTTAATCTAATAATTAAATCATAAAAAAAATATTTATTTAATTCAATAAATATTTAAAATAAATTACAAAATTCTCGTTCGTCACATCTTTCCTCCCTTAAAAGGATTCTGTCCCCAGAATCACGACTCAGTAATTTTGACTCGTTACAATCTCCCCCCCTTACAAAGATTCTGTCCCCAGAATCGCATACACATAATTAAGTAAATAAATGAGGGTAATTCTTCATCATATTCTCTTCGAGTTCCCACGTAGCTTCTTCAGCGTTGTGGTTCCTCCAAATTACCTTAACAGAAGGTATTACTTTATTTCTCAGAACTTGTTCTTTTCGGTCGACAATTTGGACAGGAATTTCTTCATAAGATAAATCTTTCTCAAAATGCAGGGGTTCGTATTCAATTACATGCTTGTAATCAGGTTTGTAAGGTCGTAACACAGAAACATGGAAGACGTTGTGAATATTCTCGAGTGCTGGAGGTAAGGCTACCTCGTACGCAACTTCTCCAATTCTTCGCAGTACCTCAAAGGGTCCAATAAATCTTGGGCTCAATTTTCCTTTCTTTCCGAACCTGATCTTTCCCTTCCAGGGAGAGACCTTCAAGAAAACATAACTACCGGATTCAAACTCGATAGTTTTACGATGTGGATCAGCGTATTTCTTCTGTCGATCTTGAGCTGCTACCAGTCGTGCTCGGATCACTTTGACTATTTCTGCCGTCTGCTGTACCAATTCTGGCCCTAGCAATTGTCTTTCACCAACTTCATCCCAATAAAGCGGAGTTCTGCACTTTCTGCCGTATAACGCTTCGTAAGGCGGCATACCAATACTAGCGTGGTAACTGTTGTTGTAGCCGAACTCTACCAACGGTAGGTGATCATCCCAATTTCCTTTGAAGTCCATTACACAGGCTCGTAACATATCTTCCAGTGTTTGAATCGTTCGTTCGCTCTGTCCGTCTGTTTGAGGGTGGTAAGCTGTACTCATTCGCAGTTGTGTACCCATGCATTCCTGAAGACGTTTCCAGAAATTTGATGTGAAGCGCGGATCCCTATCGGAAACAATAGATACCGGCACTCCGTGCCTCGAAACAATCTCCTTCACATATAATCTTGCCAACTGATCTAAGTTAAATCTGATTTTTATAGGAAGGAAGTGCGCGGATTTCGTCAGTCGGTCAACGATAACCCATACTGCGTCGTAGCCTTTCTGAGTCGTCGGAAGGCCAACCACGAAGTCCATCGTAATATGTTCCCATTTCCATTCTGGGATCTCCAACGGTTGTAGCAATCCACTCGGTCTCTGATGTTCTGCTTTAACTTTCTGACATGTCAGGCATTTGGCAACACATTCTGCAACATCACGTTTCAAATTCGGCCACCAGAAATGTTGTCGAAGATTTTGGTACATTTTTGTACTACCAGGGTGAATCGAATATCTTGAACTATGAGCCTCACTCAAAATTTCTTCCTTAATTTCTTGTACTGGCGGAACCCAAATTCTGCTTTCAAATCTTAATATTCCTTCCTTATCCATCTTAAATCTTGGTTCGGTTCCTTCAGATATCTTCGTTGTTACCTTTTTGCATTCATCATCTTGAAGCTGAGCCTCCTTCACTCTATCTAGTAGAGTTGTACCAGATTGCATCTGAAATAGCTTCTCATCAATCTCCGTAGGATACTTCACTTCTAACTCCAGTTTCTCCATATCTGCAATTAGCTCCTGCTGAGCAGTCAACATCATCAATTTCTCACGACCCTTTCTACTTAAGGCGTCGGCAACCACATTAGCCTTACCCGGATGGTATAAAATCTCACAGTCATAATCCTTGATTAATTCCAACCATCTTCTTTGACGCATATTCAAATCTTTCTGTGTAAAAATATATTTCAGACTCTTGTGGTCCGTATATATTTCACATTTTTCCCCGTATAGATAGTGCCTCCAAATTTTCAAAGCAAAAACAACTGCAGCTAACTCCAAATCATGGGTTGGGTAACCCTTCTCGTAATCCTTCAACTGCCGTGATGCATACGCAATGACTTTACCGTTTTGCATCAGCACACAGCCAAGTCCTTTATGTGACGCATCGCTAAAAACAACAAAATTTCCTGTATCATCCGGAAGAGATAACACAGGCGCTGTACTCAACCTCTTCTTTAATTCTTGAAAACTCTCCTCACACTTCTCCGTCCAAACAAATTTCACAGCTTTTCGAGTTAAATTCGTTAACGGAGTTGCGATCTTAGAAAAATCTTGTATGAATCTTCTATAATATCCTGCTAATCCAAGAAAACTTCTTACTTCTGACGGCGTTCTCGGCTGATCCCAGTTAATCACAGCTTCTACTTTGGATGGATCTACCGAAATTCCATCTTTATCGATTACGTGACCAAGAAATTGTACTCTCTCGATCCAGAATTCGCATTTCGAAAACTTAGCATACAACTTCTCCCTTCTCAATACTTCCAACGTTAGCCTCAAGTGTTCTTCATGTTCCTCTTTGGTTTTGGAATATACCAAAATGTCATCTATAAATACCACCACGAATTTGTCCAAAAACGGCTTGAATACACCATTCATTAGTCCCATAAATGCTGCAGGAGCATTCGTAAGACCAAACGACATTACTAAAAACTCATAATGACCATATCGCGTTCGGAACGCTGTCTTTGGTACATCCTCTGGCCTCACCTTCAGTTGGTGATAACCACTCCTCAAGTCAATCTTGGAAAAGTATTTTGCTCCCTTCAATTGATCAAACAGATCATCGATCCTCGGTAATGGATATTTATTCTTAATCGTGACCTTATTTAATTCTCTGTAGTCAATGCAGAGCCTCATCGATCCGTCCTTCTTTTTCACGAACAACACCGGCGCTCCCCACGGCGATACGCTCGGTTGAATGTACTTTTTGTCCAACAATTCTTGTAGTTGTACCATTAATTCCTTCATCTCTACTGGCGCCATTCGGTATGGTGCCTTCGATATTGGAGCAGTTCCGGGCACCAAATCAATCACAAAGTCTACTTCTCTATCTGGAGGAAGTCCTGGCAAATCGTCTGGAAATACATCGACGAAGTCCCTCACAATCGGTATCTCCTCTACCTTCGGGTTCTCTTTTCGACTGTCGACTATATAAGCTAAATATCCTACACAGCCTTGTCTTAATAACTTCCTGGCCTGCAACATCGTCAGACAACTCGCTTGTCTAGGCGACTTGCTACCATAAAACACAACCTTTGACGGAGTCATAAGGTTAATACGTTTCTTTTGGCAGTCAATTACAGCCCCATAATTGGATAACCAATCCATACCCAATATAACGTCGAATTCCCCCAATCGAATAGGGATAAGATCTACGTTCATGATATTACCCTTAATATCCACTCTACAATTCTTATACACATGCTTAACAGGAATTATCTCTCTATTCGCAATTTCTATAATCATGGGATATTCCAATTCATCCTTAAGCAAATCTAAACTATTAGCAAAGTCATCGGATATAAAGGAACAAGTAGCACCCGAATCAAATAAAACGTAAGCATTAATTTCATTGATCGGAATGATACCTGACACCACATCACGAGACTGGATTGCATCCTGCACCGTCATATTGAAAGTCCTGGCGGTTGGTCTGTTTGTTGCAGGTGGTCCGGTGATGGTTAAGGTATTTCCACTGCTATTTCCCCGGTTTCCTCCTTGTCCTGATCCTCCCGATCCCTTTTTGGGACAGTCTCTTGCTAAATGATCTTTCGAACCACAGTTGAAACAAGCACCCTTCTTTGGGTTTGGACAATTTGGTGCTATGTGGCCTTCCTGACCACAATTGTAGCACACTCTCTTTCCCTTCAAACAAACTCCTAGATGTGCCTTGCCGCAAGTCAGACATGCTTCTATCTTCTTTTTTTGCCCTCCGTGTTGACTTCCAGCTGTCGAGTTATCCGTCCACTTCCTCTTCTGATTATTATTATTCCCAGTATTACTTCCACCAGTCTTGTTATTACCTTCATTCTCACTCTTTTTCTTTTTCTGTTCTTGGTTGTACTTAGTCACTGCATCACTTCCTCCTTCCGCGAGAATGGCCTTTTCCAAAACTCCCGCAAACGTGTTAAGTTGAAACATTGATACCTTGCTGTATACCCAAGGCTTCAGTCCTTGTTCGAATCGTCTGGCTTTCCTCTCGTCAGTGTGTACTTGATACGGGGCAAACCTTGCCAACTCATCGAATTTAGCCGCGTATTCAGGCACGCTCATGTTTCCCTGTTTCAATTCCAAAAATTGCACCTCCATCTGATTCTGCGAACTAGCTGGGAAATACATTTCGAAAAACATCTCTTTGAATCCCTCCCACGTAATTACACCTTCACCTCCTCGCATCTTGTTTGCTTGCCACCAGTAGCTAGCCTCAGACTTCAGCATAAATGTCGCAAAAACGGTCTTCTGATCTTCTCGAACCCTAGCAACGTCAAAAACCTTCTCCATTTCCATCACCCACGTTTGAGCCTCGATCGGGTTTCTGGAACCTTTGAACTCTGGCGGTCCCACCGCCTTAAAATCTTTAAACGTTGTGCTAGGTGGAGCTTGCGGTTGGTTATTCATGACTCCAGTTAGTAAATTAACTAGCTGTTGAACTGGATTAACATTGGCATTATTGTTATTATTGGTTGACCCTTCCTGAGCCGGTTGACGTTGTTGTCTTCTCCTTGGTGGCATTTTTCTGTTAAATAAACGTTTATTAGAACTTTATTTATTTCTCTACATAGTTAAGACATTACTCAACAATTTAACATATCACTTAACACATCATCTCAAACAACTTGATATCTTTTCATTCAAATAAAAAGTTTTAACATTAAACTATATCATACTGCTATTTACATCATTTATCCTGGAATAAAGAATCCACAGGATTTAAAACATTCAAATATTAACATATTCCTTAGTTCATAAACACATCAGAATTTACATAAAACTATATAAGTCTTTCACATAAATAAACAGATTCTATTCCTGTCTTCCAAGGTGCTCAATAGCCTTGCCACGCTCCTCATTCATGATACGAGACATCGTCCTGCAATCCAACATATACGATGGAAGTCCTTCAAACTGGATGGGGTACCTTAACACTCGCTCTTGAACCTCATCCATCGCATGATTAAGTGTGGCGTACGTGTCTTCAAGCTTTGCCTTCTTTGCACGACTATCATTTTCTGCACGATCAGCTCGATGTGATTCACTTACCCATCCTTCCTCTGCTATTTTTAGTCTTCCAGAAGTTTCCTTCAGTTCCTTCTTCAGCTTCTCTATCTCCTCGGTTTTATATTCGGTTTGACCCTTCTCATGAATTAGATCCCACTCCACGTTTCCTAAACGTGTATGAAGGGTCACAATCTCTCTATCCTTCTCCTCTAAAGTAGACTGCTGAACAGTCGCTCGCTCAGTCAATTCCTGAACCTCATCTTGTAACTCCACGTTACGATCATATAGTGTGTCATACATCTCAGCATCAACAGTGTACCGTGGTAGCTCCTCTTCTTCTTCCTCCTCATCAAACTCCTCCTCAGGACCCTCCTCAGGATCAATCTCAGGTTCATGCTCCTGACCAACAACGGTGATCAATGGAGATGAAACCCTCTGCACCAGCTGCTCCCTAACGACATGAATGTCTAGGGGCTCCTCCTCAGTCGGTCCTACAAGTACACGAGATCCCTCCTCAGTAGGTACTATAGGTAAATGGGGTCCCTCCTCAGTTTGACTAGCTTCTCCATCATTCGTCATCCTGACAACAAAATTTTAAGTTTTAGTTACTAAGTCATACTATCTAACGCATACTTAACACATAAACACATAATGTATTTTATTATCTTCAATGAATTACAAAAATTCATTTCTTAGAACTCGATAAGAGTTTTCAATTACTATCTTCTTCTATAAGGCTACTACCTAAGGTTGTTTCCCCCACCTAAGGTTCATAACCTACGGCTCTGATACCAACCTGTGACACCCCCAAATTCGGGTACTTCGATTCCACGGGATTTGGTGTTCACTGTACAAGCATCATCTATCTATCTACCCATAAATAATATCAAACTATACAATAGATAGAAATTATAATAAAATCTCTTCCCTTAAGGGTTACATCAACTGAATCATAAATAAATTCCAGGTTACTCTAACCTTAAAACATCTGTGCGGAATTCTAAACAAATAAGTCTTAACATCAACATAACTCAAGTCTTAAACAAATACATCAGTTAATAAATAACAGGTCTTCATCATTTGCTAACTTTGCCCTTGCCCTTGCCCTTACTAGTGGAGGGTTCATCGCTTCTTTCATTCTTAACTGCAATGTTATTATTAAGCAAGAGTGAGCACAAATGCCCACAAGTATAACAATGAAATAACAGTATAATAACATGCGAATAAATCAAAGACGTCTGAATAAGAGCTCAACTTTTGAATCAAGAATGAATAACAAGAATCAAAAGAATTCTGAGGGTCATAAGACCTTGAACTATGTCCTAGGTTATCAAGGATTATACTTGAAACCTTTAACAGTCATAAGACTATGGACCTTCTTCTCGTACTTAGGGGGATCAGCCCTTAGTACCATACTGTGCACAATATCTTAACGCTAACGCATAAGTGAATCCCTTTTCAGGGTTGTTCATCTCAGTTTGACATTCGAGTCCGCACCAAAGGAAGTTTGGTTTGGATAATTCAATAAGGGTTCTGAAATTTAGAACGTTCATCAACTAAGGACTAGCTAAATCATTAAGATTCACTAGTCTAAAAAGGTTCAACAATAATGATATTCGATTTGAATAATAATCTCAAATGTATACAATAGAACAATTATTGTATAATTGAATCATGCTTTGAAAGATAATCAATCTTTAATATAATACTTGAACTTGAATAATAATTTAAGTTTAAGTAAATTGCTCAATGTAAAAATAGAGTTAAGAAACTTGCTCAATTTAAGAGTTTAAGTTTAGGAGACTTGCCTCGCGTATAGATTACACTTTAACTAATCACGTTCTTTGAAATAAATCCTACATACCATTCACATTCAATACCAGTTAATTATTAACTAATCATCATAACTTATTCTCGTTGTCTACTTTAATAATTGACTAACTTAGTCAAATCATCACGTTGACACCTAATTTGTTCGTTATGAATGAATAACTAATTATGTATTTAATAATACAACTCACATGTAATTATGTTATTTACATGCTAAACAAATATTTTATCATCATATAATATTTCTAACATATTTACATGTTCATTATTTTAATACACTAACCCATTGTTAGACTTAGAAAATTTAAAAGCTCATTTTTTTTTTTTTATTTATTTATTTATTTTTTTTTTAATTTTTTTTTTTCCAGTTCGCGAAGAACACAGAATTCAGCGAAAATAATTACTACAAAATCATTAATTCTCCAAATTAAACATACCCACATGTTGGAATTCATATATAATTAATACCCAATATTTATATACTGACAAAACTAATTTTAAACACTTAATAACAGATTTAAAGCCTAACAATTCACTGACTTTGATGTTCATGAAGTTTTAGAAAACTTTATGTGAAAATTCTCCCTACGAATTCGTTATAACACTGAATTCGTTCGTTTAAGGCTTAAACTCTTCGTATTAACATGCATAACAACATACAAGTCCAAAATTTAGGGATAATATATAATCAATACATTAATTATCACATATATGGCCATATGGCCATATCACGTACTCTGTTTATTTTGAAATAACAAGTCATCAGATTACTACACTTAGGGTATGGGATCATGCAATATATATAAAAAAAACATGTTAAGCTACTCTTATGATTACATTTATACTCATAATTGTTACCCTATTCAACCATAGAAACTCTACAGAGGACTTAAGCCATAATTATGAAAACTTTAAAAAGACGTAGAAATAGAATTTGAGAAAGAAGAGATTACCCAAAGCGTAGATGAGTAAGGATGACAATTCTCTCTATTTCAATCACAATACACACAATCTCTCTCAAAGATTTCTCCAACTCTCTCTGCAAACTCTCTGGTTCTAAAAATACGTAAGATAAACTCATCTGAGCCTTTAAGCGCAGAGTTGAGGTCAGTTATTCTATTCGTGGTTTAACTGTCCCCAACTCCTCCTAAGGCCTCATTTGGCTAGGAAACTAGGTTCAAAACTCATTATTTTAATAACCTTTTATCATATAGTTTGAAAATGTCACCCTCTTTATAAAATAAATCCCATATTTTATTTAATTTACTTTAAATAAAATATAATAATTACTCGTAAATTCACATAATCATATATTCAATTATCTCATTAATAAATAATGTCAATTTATTAATTCTCTAATTAATAATTAAATTAAATAAATAACATCATGCTTAATTAAATAATTTATTTAATTAAATAAGCTCACATAATTTCATACCTTGATAAAATTATTCTCTTTATTAATTTAATAAATGTAACACATATAATTAAATTAATCTATCACAATTGCATCAATTGATTATTTAATCTAATAATTAAATCATAAAAAAAAATATTTATTTAATTCAATAAATATTTAAAATAAATTACAAAATTCTCGTTCGTCACAAGTTCAATAGGAGCCATTCGATATGGGGTTTTAGAAATGGGTTTTGTACCCGGTTCAAGGTCAATAAAGAATTCAACATCACGTTCTGGGGGTAGACCGGGAAGTTCTTCAGGAAATACATCGAGAAATTCTCTAACAACAGAAATTTTATTCAAATCTGACTTGTCTTTGTTCAAATCCATAACATGGGTTAAGAAAGCTTGACATCCATTTTTCAATAAACGAATAGTTTTGTGGCTTGATATGACAGTGACTGATTTTAGTGGTTTAGTAGTTTAAATTCGTATGACATGTTGGTTAGGAATATGAAAAATAACAACCTTACGAAAACAATCAATTTTAGCATGATGAGTGGCGAACCAATCAATTCCTAAAATCACATCAAAAGCATGTATCTTTAAAGAGATAAGATCAACAGGTAATGTGATAGTGCCAACTTGGATCATACAAGATTTATAAACTGTAGATGTAACGAAGGTTTCACCCAACGGAGTTTCAACAGATAAGTCAAAGTCCAATTTCTCCGGAGTCAAGTTTAAACGTTGAGCACAAGCAGGAGAGATAAAAGAATGGGTAGAACTGGTATCTAGTAAAGTATAAACTTTGCAAGAGTTCAAGATTAGCTTACCCATGTTCACATCGTTCGGGTTCCTCACGTTTTAGCCGGTCACGACAAACGCTCTTCCAGGAACCGCTGATTTCGACTTATCCGGGATAGCCCTTGGAGTCACCATCCCCACTGAACTTGGTTTTGCTACAGAATAATCCCGAGCTATGTGGCCTTCCTTTCCACAGTTGTAACATACCTTGGATTGTTGTGGACAGTTTGGGCTGATATGTCCCTCTTTTCCGCATTTGCAACATCTAACTGGCGGTCGTTCTCCTCCCCTAGAATTTGTTGTTGGTGCTGCTGCTGATGTCTTCCCGTCATTGTTGAATCTCCTTTTTCTGAAATTTCCACTTGACTCACCTCTCCTATTATCATGACCACAATGACCACCCGAGTGGTTACCGCATTTGTTCGTATTTTTCCCTCCTCGTTGGTTATCATCGCTCTGATGACTGCTGTCACCGGTATGACCCTGGTTGTGGTCCCTCGGTTGAACATACTCACTATCTCGCTCTAATAATTGAGCCCAGTTGACAACATCTGAATACAGAGGAAATTTATGAGAGATAAGGTATTGACGAATCTCGGGTTTTAGACCTCTCATAAACGTCCTTGTCATTCGTTCCTCATTCTCTACCAAATGAGGTGCAAACCTGGATAACTCAGCGAACTTCGCCTCGTACTGGGACACCGTCATGTTGTTTTGTTCCAATCTGATAAACTCCACCTCTTTCATATGACGAATACTTTCAGGAAAGTACTTGTCATTGAATAGTTTCTGAAATGTTTCCCAAGACATGCTGAGTGCGGCTGGCTGGGTACGCTTCACAGACTCCCACCAGTAATCTGCCTCACCGCGGAACATAAAGGTGGCGAATGGAACCTTCTGTTCCTCCGTGCATCCCAAGACATCGAATATCTTGGTAATTTGCTTGACCCACATTTCCACCATGATCGGATCCGGCTTTCCCTTAAATTCAGGTGGTCCAAATTCTTTGAACTGCTTGGCTGTGACAAGCCGTGCATTGTTAGCATTTCCATCCGTATTTTGTACACGAGTCTCTATCGTCTGATTTTTCATGAACTGCAAAAAGCTCCTAAACATTCTATCATTCATCGTTTGCTCAGTAGTGTTGTTTACAGGAGGAATATTGCCTTCCTGTTGTATGTTCTCCTGGTTTGTGACTAAAGGTTGTTCCACAGTCTCATACACTCCATTGTTAACGTTCTCAGCAGCCATTCTTAAATACTGCCATAAAATAAGGGTTAATTAAACAAATTAACATATCACATAATATCCCTATATTATGACCGACCAACAAATAAGCTTAGGTAGGACACACTAGCGAAGAATTTACTCATCTCTCCCCTCCTAGTTATATTCCCCGATCTCCGCCAAAGACCATATCCCTAAGCTCTGATACCAACTGTGACGCCCTCAAAATAGGTATACAACACCCATTCTGAGTCGCCAAATACATGGTACATAAAGCAAACTACAACTTCAATAATACAAATATCGTGTGAAATACGACAATACTTACTGTGGGTTTAAATACAAATATTGTCTTCTAGACAATATCCACACTCAAATAAGTCCTCATTACAATTATTCAAACACTATTTTACAGAAATAGTGAGGACTGCTAAAACATCTTTCTAGAACCATTACTCCATACCCCGACTCGATTCTGCTATGTTCTCACCTCCTGAGAAGAAAAACGGAACAAAAAGGAAAAGGGTGAGCTCAACTAGCCCAGTAAAGAATATTATGACTAAGATAATATACAACAAATTATCATTAGTCTTCAACAGGAAAAAAATCTGATAGAATATAATAGACAACAAGTTTTAGATCAACAAATACAGCGGAAACAACAATCAATTAGAAGAGTCACGTAGAGAATGAATTCTACTATCTTTTTTAAGATTTAAAAATCCATCATCAATATTTTATCCCTGTAACAACAATTAATATACATCTTTAATCAAATATTCATATTTACACTACAGGCCAAAGATATTCATTTGTATCACCAGTCGGTCATGTTCATCTCAACACCTGTTCATCTTTGCACTATGGGCCAAAGATATTCATCAGTTAATCATTCATCTTTGCACTACGGGCCAAAGATATTCAGTAATATCATCATTTAGGACTGAGGATGATGAAAAAAATTTTAAAGAACGAATCCAGTGAGACAGAAGGACAAATATTAGGGATTCGTATTTCAGTTTATCCAAGTTCAATAATACTATAGTCGAGTAAAATTCAAGAATGAAGATCAAAACGTGGATTTAATTTCAAGAATAAGGGTCACAACAGATAACTTGGAAAAAAAATATAATTTTTTTTTCTTTTGTGAACAGTACCCGTGAACAGTACCCGTGAACAGTACTCATGAACAGTAACTGTGAACAGTACCCGTGAATAGTAACTGTGAACAGTACCCGTGAATAGTACCCGTTCATGAAAAGTTTTAAATTTGATAAAAAATTCAGACCAATATTCCTACAAAATGATATTAGGTGAAACGAATTTCTAATCATTTCAGGAATTATAGAAGCAATACTTACCATAGTAAGTTCAAATTTAGAGAATATGAAATGAAATAATATCCCTTCCATACTATAGAGTATGAAAGAAAATAATATTTCTTACGAGTATTGAAATAAAATAATATCCTTTACCTTGGTAGAAACTGGATTTGACTGGAATATCGTATATTATTCTGAGAAAATCTTGCAAAAAAACTTCGCTCAAATTATTCTTATACTCAAAAATATGCCACAGATAATTATAGTTCCACAGAAAATATGCCAAACTTTCAACAAATATTTCATGCTAAATTCCTTCATCTATATCCACATAAAATAAATATTTTCTTATCATATAAATCAATAATTTATTCACAAATAATATTACAGAATCACAATTATGACAACCAGGCCGTTCCCAGGAAAGAGGGGGCTTTCCAATAAGAATTTATCCTTTCTGGCGCGCAATTAGGTGACCAAACCTCTCCTTGACAGAACTTTTTAGACATTGCCAATAATGCTATCTAATAATATTATTCAAATAATATGAATTATTGATCTGATAATGGGAAATACTGTGCAGTGATAATTATTGAAACAACAATAATATAAAATATCAACGCAGCAATTATTGAAGCAATAAAATAAAATATTGAACAGTAATTACTGTAACAATTATTGAGTAGCACCTTCTTACGTACGAATCAATAATTCAACTATACTGTACAATACTGTGTGCTACTGTGTAACTACGCGTATTACTGTATTTTAACCACCAGGTAATCCAACAGTGTTAACGGTAACAACTACGCCGTTATTTATAAAAACTCAAGCTTGTCGTTTTCTTCATCCGACAGTTATTCCGTTATGGGGCCCACAAATGACTGTGCCGTCATACAGATATTCCCGACAAAAAGAATATTCCACGACCAAAAGAATATTCTCCGACAACAATGATTATTTTATAACCACTTGCTTATTTTGCAAAATTTGTACATTTCACCCGTAATCAAAGTATTATATCAAATTAATACCTTATTATTCACAATAATAAATAGAGGAAATTTGTTTTTATTTATAATAAGTTGGGGTCTTACAGACATAGACATGACTAAGTTGTGAAGAAAAATGAGTATGAACTTATAAATATATTTTTGTTTTCCAAAGACATTTGGAGATCTAGGAGGGGTTTGAATAGATCTTTTAAAATATTTTCTTGTCAAGGGATTATTATCAGATAATTAATTAACAGAGTTAATTATGCACATTGGAATATTAGTTTGAAAAACCTTTCAAATATTTAAATAAAATATCAACTCTAAATTCACTTGTGGAATTAAGTCACTAGCGGTTATAGTAGATAATAGCTAAAATGTAAATGTTGGAACGTAAATGACACATGAGATTTTAAGTGGTTCGGAGTACAAACAACTCCTAGTCCACTCTTATAGTCTATGAGTAAGAAATTCACTAAGAATATATGTTTGAGAATCACTAAGATATATTACAACAATGAATCACTAAGATTCTTTTGAGTCACTTAGTCTTGACATATGTCACTAAGACCAATTCACTTAAAACTTTTCAAGTCACTTAAACTTGGAATTATAGGTCATTAAGACCAATTAATCACAATGAGATAATATTGTTTTCTGATGCGCAACTAAGTAAAGTAAAACTCGACTTCTAAAATACGTAGTAGCATAACAAGTCGTTCTATTTTCGTAGAGTAGAGCCCTTGATTCGTACTCTAGATTTAAATTCCCGTACTCTTTTATATTAGACCTCGAGATGTCCCAGTTGAAAATTTTTCGTTGCTTCATTAAATGCTCCGATCTTAGAAGATCTTTGATGTTAACTTTCAGGGGTGAATGTGTCGGTTTGATTTTGGCTTTGACATGTCACATCAGACTGCTGCAGCAACAACCACGTGGGCGTTGTCACATCGCCAAACTAGATGTTAGACACAACATGATCTGATCTTCATTTTAAACTTAAAATGATCATCAACCATCTCGAAATCCTTACTCTGTAAGTCTTTCCACTGTCAGTCCAATGTCAGACCTGACATACTCTACGATTTGCCTGTCGTAGATTTCAAATATGATCGTAGACTTCATTGGTGATCGTAGAGTGTTTTACTAAACAGACTCTACTATTCTTCTCGCTTTACTATCTACTCTAGGATTTTTATCTTACCTTACGATCTTCAATAAGCTTTACGTTCCTTAGGCAGACTCTGCGATTCTTTTGCAGACTCTGCGATCTTGATTTAGCTTTACGATTTCCTAGTAGACTATGCTATCTTGAACTGAATACTCTACAATAGACTGACTGACTCTTCGATTTTCAAATATACTTTACGATTACACAGAGTAGCATTATGATCGTTTCATTTTCTATCATCTAAACATTCAATTTTTTTTGATATATCATCCTAACAAGTTTAATCTTCTACTGTAAGTTCTTTTTCATTGATTATAATCTTAAATACTTTACAAAAGCTACTGATTAAACATATACATTATCACATCATCATCAAATCAAAATATGCAATTATCCTAACAACCTCTCCCCATTTAATGATAACAAAACTAGTAGTTTCATAGCATACATCAATTCTACTATGTAAAGTACTTTAAATGTAAACATGGCTTGGATATAATGAGCAACTATATTTCTTGATTAAAAGAATGAGTTTATTAATATGAATAAAAATGTTACATGGTGTATATAAACAAAATTTTCAAAGAAACATATTTATGACAGAATACCTATATATATATATACACCCAACTTCTCCCTCTCTTGCTTTTTGAGAGATCTCTCCGTTCAGCTTCACGGTGCCCGTTGTAACTCTCTCTAACTTCAGATTCTCTCATTTGAATTTCTTCTATAGAATCCCTAGGCCCAAGGTTAGACAGATCAACTCTTTTTTCCCCTTCATAGTGAATCCCTTAAAGATTTATGTTCAAGAACATTGGGTCACAAGACGAGAGTCGTGAGCTAGTAGGAAGTACTCAACTCGACCTGGTCTTGAAGAAGAAATACCTTGGCCTAAGGGAATGGCTTAAGGTGCCAAAATGTTTGAGGAATAATGAGGATGAATTGATGATTGTTGTTGAGTACCTCTATGCCAAACGAGATTTTGTAATTTAATTTTAATATTTATTGAATTAAATAAATATTTTCGATGATTTAATTATTAGATTATATAATTAATTGATCAAATTGTGGTAGATTAATTTAATTAAATGTGTTATATTTATTAAATTAATGTGGAGAATTTTTATTATTCAAATTATGTAATTATGTAAACTTATTGAATTAAATGAAATATTTAATAAGCTTAATGTTATTTTAATAATTAATTAGAGATTTAATAATTTGACATAATTAATCAATGAGAAAATTAATTATGTGAACCAATGAGAAATTATTATATTTTATTCAAATTAAATTAAACAAGATATTTGATTTATTGTATAATTGGGTGTGACATGATTACTAGAGAATCATTAAATTAAATGGTTTGGAGTCTATTATTGCCAGCCAAACGAGGCCCTAAGAGAAGTTAGTAGCAGTAAACCCATGATGGATTAACTGACCACCCACAACTGCGCTCAGTTTCCTTTTAATAAAAATTTTACGTCTTATTTTTTTCATTGTTTGCCAAGTCTGGAAAAATAGTCAGAGAGAATTTGAGAATTTGTGAAGGAGATTGAGAGTGAGTGATTGAAGAAGCATCTGAGCCTACTAATCTACACTCTACGCTTTGGGTAATTTCTTCAACCCAGTTTTTATTTGCGTTGTTTAAAGTTTTATATGAAAATGGCTTTCAAGTTCTGTAAAATCTTGGTAATTGAAAAAGGAGTAAAGATTATGTGTTAATAGGTTAGTATAACATGTTTTACTATATATCGTATAATTCCATAGCATCAGTTTCATAAAAATAGATCGTAGATAGTTTATTCAAAGTTACAGAGTATGAAAATATGGCCATATGGCCTTACGTACCAAATTTAATACGATAATCATAAGTTATATCATAAATTTACACTTGTATATAATTATGCATGTTAAAACGAAGAAAACAAACTTCAAATGAACATATTTGGTGTTATAATGAACCCGTAGTGTTGATTTTCATGTTTTGTATTCAAAATTTTCAAGAACAGCAAATTATATGTTTTGATCCTAAAAATTATGTGTTATAACATGTTAAAATCATGCAAGAAGGGTTGAGTAGTAAGTATATGTGTATTACAGTATTTGGGTATGTCTAATTTCGTGTAAGAATAAATTAATTGGAGGTTTTGGCCATGTTCTGCAATTTTTCGCTAATTGCAGAACTGTTACTGGTTCGCCGCGCCGCGGCGCCAGTCCTATGCCTTAAGGCCCGTGCCGCAGCGCCAAGGGTCAAGCCACAGCGCCGAGGACAACCCTATCTGTGGCGCCGCAGCGCCATTTTGCAGAATGTTCAGAAATGAAAATTTTCCATATTATTCAAGTCTAAGAATGTGATAGTAACCTAATCTAATGTACATAAAATTATGTTAGACGTATAATGAGATGTTAAAATAGATTTTTAACATGTTAATAATGCATTTAAGTATGGATTGAATTATTGAATGCATAGTTAGCTTATTGTTCATGTAGGGTAATATTATGCGACAATAAGTGTGATAATCTGACTAAGTATAGTCATAACCAAAGTTTAGACAAAAGAATGAACTTGTGATGACTAGTTACGTTATAATTGACTAGTATTGTGAATGAAAATGATATGTAGGATTAATTCAAGGAACGTGTATAATTAACGTGTAATCTACGCACGAGGCAAGTTTTCTAACCCTACTTGATATTGTTATTTCAAGTTATAAACTTACATCGAGCAATTCTCCGTATTAATAATCAAGTTCTATTTGTTATACTAAATATTATTGATCTTTTCAAAGTATGATTCTGTTATACAATACTTATTCTATTGTATACCTTTTTAGAATGTTATTCGATTTAAATATCAGTTATTAATTGTTAAATCTTGTTAGACTAGCGAACTCGTATTGATTCGATTAGTCCATAGTTGATGAACGTTCTAAATTTCAGAACCCTTGTTGAATTTATCCAAACCAAACTTCCTTTTGTGTGGATTCGAATGTCAAACTGAGATGAACAACCCTGTATAGGGGATTAGTTATGATTTAGCGTTAAGATATTGTGCACAATATGGTACTAAGGGTTGATCCCCCTAAGTACGAGTAGAAGAGTCCATAGTCTTATGACTGTTAAAGGTGTCAAGTATAACCCTTGATAACCTAGGACATAGTTCAAGGTCTTATGACCCTCAGAAATCTTTTGATTCTTGTTATTCATTCTTGATTCAAAAGTTGAGTTTTATTCCAGAAGTCTTTGATTCACTCGCATGTTATTATATTGTTGTTTCATTATTATACTTGTGGGCAATCGTGCTCACTCTTGCGTGGTAATAACATTGCAGTTAAGAACGAAAGGTCTGACGAGCCTTCTAATAGCAAAGGCAAGGGCAAGATTAACAAATGATGAAGACATGTTGTTTATATGCTTTTGTAATCTTGTTTTAGACTTATGTTAATGTTGTGTCAGACGATTAATTGTTTATGTTCCGCAGTTAAGATTTAAGGTTAGTATGACCTGGGATTTATGTATTATTTTTAGATGATGTAACTCCTTAAGGAGATGGTTTATTTCTATCTATTTATGCTTTCATTTATTATGGGTAGATAGACATATGATGTTGTATAGTGAACACCAAATCATGTGAGAATTGAAGTACCCGGATTTGGGGGTGTCACAACCTCTCCTCTCCCCCTGAACTGGTTTCTCCCCCTTTTTGTCAGCATCCTGATCGTTGCTTAGAGCATTGACTTCGTCCGAGAGATGTCTGACAATAATGACAAGCTCTTCCATTTAGCTTCTGGACATGATAATGTCATCTCTTGCTTCTTATTGTCTGCATCAGCTTGACCTCGTTGCTGATACACAAGAGCCAAAATAGTGTCTGTTCGATCCATATATTGCATTCCTATGCCTTTAAAAATAGATAGAGATGGGGCTTAGGTCAAACACCTTGTCAGTGAGGTAAGGGTGTAAACAAGTCGAATCGAAGTGAACAGAAAACTGCTCGATTTCGACTCGAAACGTTAAATTCATACTCGAATTCGAATTGTATTTGAAAAATTCTACTCAGATTTGACTCGTATACTTATTACTCAAATTCGATCCGACTCAGATCGAATTATAATCAAACTACTTGCGAGCTTCAAATTTAAGCTCGAATTCGAGTCTACACATAATAACTAACTTTATAATAAATATAATTATAAATTGAATTTGTTATTTTACTTAAAAATGAGAAAATATATTTACTATTGTACTTTACAAATATAAAATCATAATTAAAAATAAAATAAAATAATAATAATTAATTATCCTAATTTAATTTAATTTAATTTTGTATATATTATAAGAGAATATATTGAGTATTTAATCTAGTTTGTATCAATCGACTATGTATCGAATCACAATCGAGAATTCGAGTAGTTTTAATCTTAAACGAGTCGAGTATAACCTTACTCAGATTCTACTCATATTTTTATTCGAACTATTTTCTATGCTCAGATTTGGATTATATTATTAACGAATTCGACTTTCGTTCGTATTTTTTTTAGTCGAGCCCGAATTTAGCTCGAACTGTTTAAATCGCTTACAACCATACAGTTAGGAGCTTTATAGAGTCTGCATTTGATTTCTGAAGAGAGAGTACAACAACTTTGTGGTATGCAATTTTCTTGTAGAAAATTTCATCATTGTAAGCCTCCGACTTATATGAAATACAAATTTAATTTCCCTTATGATTATTATTCTAAATAGTAAAGTGTTAAATTGATAAAATGATAAAGTTAATGGTGATATGTGTAAATTATAAAAGTATGTCGGGGAATATTCGTTGTGTCGGCGAATATTTGTTTTGTCGGGAATATTAGGTGAAAGTACGACGGCGCCGAAGTAATCAATTATTGGTGGGCCCCAAAATAAAATATTGTCGTATACAGAAAACAACATAAATAACCTTTTTTATAAAAATTGTCAATGGAAATATCAAGGCTTAAATACTCGGTGATAAAATTATAGTAGCACATGGTATTTTACAGTGGTACACGACATTCTACAGTATCACATTATATTGCACATTACTTGATATTATTGATTCAATAATTATTACATCAGCACCGTAGTTTATATTCGTACATCAATAATTGTCATTTTACAAAGTATTCATATTATTAAATCAACAATTAACATGACATAGTAACTCATATTATTTGACATTATATTATTACACTAGTTAGCATTATTGACAATGTCTAGGAAGTTCTATTAAGGAAATGATCAGTTATTTGATTGCTCATTGTGTATTCGGAAGACCCCTTCTTTCATGGGAACGAGCTAGTTATCAATACTGTGAGTCTATAATATTATTTGAGATTAATTGTTAAAAGATTGAGAATGTGTAGATAATTAATGAATAAAATGTATCGATTAAGAATAATTATAATAAGTAAAGTGTGGTAAATATTTGTTTACCAAGAGGCATTTATTATATGTTCAGCTTATTATTCTATGGACACACCATTTGTCAATTTGTTAAATCGTCGAAAAAAATTTCTTCTAGAGGATCCTCCATATTTGTTTTATTATTATAATAATAGTAATAAATTAGAAAACTTTTTATATAAAACAAAAAACTTTTTAATATATATAAAGTTATTTGTTTTATTTGAATATTTTATTATATATAAAGTTATCTATTTTAATAGAATATTATATTATTAAAAAAAATTAGACGAAAGTTTTCGAAATCAGTGGGCGGAGCATGTGCGTTTGTTAAATGTGGTGTGCTAAGCATTCTCCTATAAATAGATTACTTAGTTGAGTAATGACGAACACACCAAAAACATAAAATTCTTTTACTATAATATTGTAAGTATTTATTTGAGTATAATGATATTCTGAGTGTTGTAAATAGTGAAAGAAATTCTGAAGTTAATGTCCTACATATCAGACGGTATCTAAGCTTTCTATTAAGGTAAGGATTATCATTTTCTTTCATAACCCATATTATAGTAAGACATTATTATTCGTTATACAACTTTATCATTGAATGATGAAAAATTCCTATCCTTAATAGTTTGTGTTTCATCTAATATTGTTCACCTGAATCTTCATATTTTAAATTGTTATTTTTGAACTGGGAACATTATATTTTCTTAAATATTATGTTCTATCAAGAACTCTAATTGATTTTTCTAGATATCTTGCTGACAATTTGGACTATGGATAAATCACTAATATTTATTCTTTATATAATTAATGTGATTATTTTTCTCCATTCATCATATCATCGTTATTGTATTAATTATCAAAACTAAGTTGTTGACAAAATGATTGTTGAGTGTCTTTTGCCTGTGTGACAATGACACATGGTGAAAATTCTCTTTGGCCTGGGTGCAAAGAGTAATTGTTGATTGGCATAATCATGACAATTGGTGTTACAATTAGGGCTGAGCATTCAGTTATAATCGAACCGAATAGCTTATTCGGTTATAACCGAAAGCCGAAATTAACACTATTTTGATATCCGAAATGTTAACCGAATTTGGAGATAACCGAATTACCGAATTACCGAATAACCGAATTTACTATTCGGTTATACGGTTAATAACCGAAATGAAAGACTTCACTAAAAAACTTCTATTACAAAACCTGCACAAAAAATTCTGTTCTTCATCTTCTTCCCTCATTTGATTCACAAACAAATCCTCAATGAGTAAATTCCCAAAAAGCAAACATGTTTAAAAAAATTGAAAAATCCTATCATACAATTAAAGCAAAACTATACATATGCCAATACCTAAAAAGGAAGCAAAATAAGCATTTCAGTAGGGACATCCGGACATGGTTAAGTATGCCAATACCCAAAAAGGAAGCAAAATCCTATCAAATATGCTTATCTGGTGCCCTTTCCGAACTTCTAACTTCAAACAGAAATCCTTATGCACAACTCATTTCTCTCGACCACTACCAACTTGGCCAACGCCTCCGCAGCTGCCTTCCTCGCCACCTAGTCATCACTACTCACAAACTCAACCAAACACTTGACCAAAGCATCAATTAATGGTTTAGCAGAGTTGTAGCACCGCCATATGGCATCGGCAGCGAAATCGAGAGCAGATTTGAGGAAAGCTGAGGGGCGATGATAGGGAGAGAAATCGAGAGCAGATCTACGGGTTGAGGGTAGAAATATGAGAGATTGATTTGGTGAGAGAAGATGAGAGTTGACTGTCGAAATAGGCGAGAGAAAAATGAGATTGAGATGAGAGTCTTCTGAGTTTTGAGATTAGAGAAACTGAGAGATAGACTCAAGAGTCAAGACAAGAGTCAGAATATTATTTTAGCTTTGCAAGACTTTGTTCGGTTATTCGGTTAAACCGAATAACCCAAAAGTAAAACCCGTACAAACTAACCGAAACCGTAAAAAATTTCGGATATAACCGAAATATTAAAAATAAACGAATTGTAAGAAAATTTCGGTTAAATTATTTCGGTTCGGTTCGGTAATTCGGTTATATCCGTTTTTTGCTCAATCCTAGTTACAATTGAATATCTTTGGCCCATGTGCAAAGATGAATTGTGGATCGGCAGAATCATTACTATTGATGTTATAATTGAATATTTTTGGCCTAGGTGCAAAGATAAATTAATCGGCATGATTATGATTTGGAACTGTTAAATGACATGATTATGAATAGGAATTTGAATTGGTTTAATCATAATTTTTGGTATTACAGACAAAGACATGTGGTGGAATTTCTCTCTGAGAAATTGTTGATTGATCTTACAGGGATAAAATATAAATGTTGGATTTTTCAATTTGAGAAGATAATAGACATTATGATCTATTTAACTCTTCTAAAGGATTGTTCATTCCGCTGTAGTTATTTGTTGAACATTTATATCATCCACCATATGTTCTAAATATCTGATTTATTATTGTTAAAGGTTAATAAAAATTTATTTATCTTAGTCATGATGTCCTTTACTGAACTATTTGTGCTCACCCTTTTGTTTCATAATTTCTTTCATAAAATAAGAGTGTAGCTGAGTCTAGTGGGTAGAACAGGGGAATGTAGTGATGATCCGTGTTAGTGGTTGTCCTCGTTAAATTATAAAATAATAGAACAATAATTATATTGACGACTTAAAATGTGTGTTACAATATTTTGTACAATCTTGTAATAATTTGAGTGTGGATACTGTCGAACTTTACACAGTACAATATTTGTATTGAACACTCACAGTCTGTGTATTGTCGTATTTTACACGACAGTATAAAAGTTGTATATAGGAGAATTTGTGTTTGTAGTATGATTTTTGACGACTCAAATTGGGTGATAAAAACTTGAATTTGGGGGCGTCACAATCACTCTTCTTAAGATTGTCAGCAATGGTGTGAATTGTATCTTTCAATCTCTTGCCAAACTCCTTGGACATTTCTCCAAGGACTTTAGATGCGGTCTCGACAATGTGAGCTAGTCTTTTATGAATCTCAATCACTGTTTCTTAAATGCCTTTTGTATATTCATCAGCAATAATATCGAACATTCTTTCCATTAAAGCTTTTGACGGCACGACTGAGACTCTTTCTAGGATTTGTTCCAATAAATCTTCAAAACCATCCTTATTTCCCCAGTTTTAAGAATGACATAATGAATGAGCAAGAGTAATTTCAAGACTTAGAGGGTTGGAAGAAGAAGGTATACCAGTATGTGTATAAGAAGTTGAAGGTAAATCTGTATAAATATTTGAAGTTGAAAGAATATATGTATTTACAGTTAATCGTAAGGTTTTGAGACTCTACGATTGTAGACATAATTGATTTTTTTGACTTACTGTTTAAGTTAAAAATAAATTATTAATTATTTTTAAATCAAAAAGTGAGACGATGTTCTTTAGATATAGTTACTTTACTCTATAATATCACCAATATACATTTGTAATAAGTATATATACAAAATTTAAAAATGGTCATTTTATAAATAAATATATCAAATTTTACCAAGTTAAAGTTGATGTATTGATAATATATACATGAACGATATTAGGATAATGACGTGTCAATAAAACAAGTATAATGATATCTAATAGTTTCATAATAAATTGTCATGATCTTTGTTAACGCCAGGTTCGTCCGCGCGTCCAATCACAAAATCCACGCGCTGAATCCTGCACAATAACAGATCACACAGAAGCTTGACGGCCGTACCGCCGGGGGATAGCTCCGGTGTGAGAATAAGCACAGGCCGTTCACAAGGTTTAACAATGGAGGTTTATATGTTTAGTGCTCAAAGTAGATATTACCTGTTAATTGTAACCTCGGCCTTGTATTTATAGAGCTCCCACCACATTGGTATCCTCTTCTTTGGATTAGAGTAGGACTCCTAAATATGTTAGCTACCATATTTGGGTCCAACACAATCTCCTTAAAAAGTGCAAGTGGAATCCCTTTCCATCACTACATCCAGAGTTACCTTGTTGACGTAGGATTAGGGCTGATGCCCTTAATCACGTAAACTCCTTGTCGCACCAACTCTGCATGTGGACTGCTCATACGCTCAGGCCCAAACCAATAGTCAAACCCAACAGGCCCGAACTCAACCCTCACGATGACCACGGGCCCCAGCCTATTGGGATCGGGTAACCGACCCCGATCTTACATCTCTGAACATACGAGCCCGACCTCCTTTGACCCGACCCAAGCCTTCAGAACAAAAGAGGGTCGGGAAAACACTCCCGAACATTGCCCCCCAGTCTCTTGTTATAAGATATTTATGACACGAGACTTGAAAGGACATGAATTCGGATAGTCACGCCATAATGATGAGTTGTCTCGGGAACCCAAACGGTTTCTCCTCGGTCCGCGAGCTAGTACATGCTTTCTCACAACTGGGCCCACCTGCCATAAATAGCCGCCTTTGGAAGCCGTGCCAGACGGGCTATATAAGCCCCCCAACATTCAGCAGCGTCACTTTTTCGAGCTTTTAATATTTTGAATCTCTGTCGAACCTTTCCGGCAAGAGCGATTTCCGGCGAGACACCCATTTTTCCAGATTTCTTCAGTCCGTGCCATTTCTCCACTAAGCTCTTGTCTTGTACCTCTCTTCCCTTCTTCCCACCATAAATGGCTGACTACAGCGATCCTCGTCCTCTACCAGCCATAGCAGCCGGCACTCCCACTCTTAACTCCGGTGACCTTCTCCAAATCGAGCTGGAGGCTACTCCGGTCGAACTCTCCGCGGAGAACGCCGAAACCAGAATTCGCCAGTTCTACGCATCGAAAACCGACTACGCTGTCATCAACACCAAATCTTCCATCACCCACTCTCAACTGTCGGACATCCAAACTTTATTCAACATCCCCAAAGAATACAAGCTTCGGGTTCCCGAGGCCAGCGAGAGGATGTACCACCGACCCGAGGGCGAATGGGTAGCCGTCCATCTGTATGCACTAAGGTACGGGGTTCGGTTCCCCCTCCACGAATTCATCTTCTCTTTCCTCTGCCTGGTAGGGATCGGGTTCTCCCAGTTGGCTCCCAACTCCTATATCCAGCTGATCAGCTTCATCGCCCTCTGCCAGGAGGCTGGCATCACCCCCGGGCTGGATTTCTTCTTCGTCCTGTTCTCGGTGGGTCGGTCAAAGGAGCCCGGCCTTCGCCATCTGAACCGTGTTCCTGGACGGGACACCTTCGTGAAGACCCCATCCAGCAACAAGGGGTGGCATTCACAATGGTTCTTCATGAGGGGAACCGATCTTAACCTTCTCCCCAACTGGGCCGGTCCCAAAGATGTCCCCATGAAGGTCAACAAATTTCCGAAGAGTCGTTCGGCAGCCTTCAAGAAGTTTTACGCCCTTCTGAGGCAGACTAATTGGGGTCTAGGAATCGTGTCCAACGAATCCTGGCTCTACGAACACGGCTGTAAGTTAATCTATCCGACCTTGTTTTCTTATTCACCCGATCTTTTGCTTCGATTTTCATAATGATCCTTTTATTTTATGCTGTAGTGACCATCTTCAAGCCAAACAATACTGAAGAGGCCCTGTCCCCACTGCCGATCCTTGTCGAGCCAATCCATCTCCCAGCCGCCGACGACTCCCCTTCAGACGAGGCTGTTCTAATTGCCGAAATGTCTGTCGGTTCGTCAACCGGCCCTCTTCCCGAACCTTCCAAGGCTGATGCTTCCACGAAAAGTGTGTTGCAGATGAAGGGGGCCGACAAGATGGCTTTGCTAAAGAAGTCGAAGAAAAGACCTTCTGTTCGAGCTCCCCCCAAGGCCATCGTCGCGCTCCCGCCGAAGCCTGCTCTGAAATCAACTCCTCCACCTCCGATCATAGTGACGGTGGCCGAAGATTCGGAGGGTACCGAAGATCAGCTTCTGGAGCCCGCTTCGAAGAAACCGCGGTTGGTCGAGGGGCCCTCCCATGCCGAGGAGGTCGTTGCCCCGATCAATGCTTCTTCCCCGAAGTCCAAGGCTAGCTCTTCCGGAGGATCCCCAACCACCTGCTGGCCGAAGAGCCCAGCTGACAAATTCCCTTTCCACTTGCTTGATCAATTCAAGCTTTCCGGTGATGATGAACGGTTCAAGAACTTTTCGTCAGAGGATTTTCTGGTTACCTATCTCCGAGCCCAGACTCAGGTATTTATCCTCATTTGTATATATGTCTTCATTCATTTTTTTGCTGTCTGACCAATTCGCCTATGTATTTAGGCCAACGCCATCCTTGCTCGAGCTATCGCTCCTCTTGCCCGATCTACCAAGAGAGAGGTCCAGCTGAGAACCGACGTGGAGCTTCTCCAAGCCGAATTATCGGGTCGGGATTCGGAGCTGAGGAGGGAGCGGGATCTTCATGCCGATACCAGGAATAAAGTATCCCAGGCTAATCGTCGGATTGCTGAACTCGAAGAACAAAATTCCCTACTTCAACAAGAGTTCGTCGGTCTCAACGATCATGCCAAGAAGCTGGTGCATGACAAGGAGTTGATGGCCGAAGAGAATAGAGCCCTGGTGGGGAATCTGGAGGCCCTCGAGGAGAAGTTCACTGGGGTTCATGCTCAGCTGAGGACTTTGATCCAGGCGAACAACACCTTGATGGCCGAACAGGTCTCCCTCAAACAAGCTGCCATCAAGGAATACGAAGAATCGCCTGCTTTGACCGATAAGATCATGACCCAGTTTGGTGAAGGGGTGGAGGCCTATCGGGAAAAAGCGAGAGCGAAGCTTGTCGATGCCGGCCTGGATGCCTCGATCCTTGACTCTTTCGATGAGGAGACCGAGGCCGATGATGACTTACCATAGTTCTTTTTAGTATCTGCTTTTCATAGTTGTAATTTTTCTTTTCTAAGTCTTGTAACTCACCTGACCAGTGAAGCCGACGGTGTATGTACCCGAAGCTCATCTGATCGGGAATTGTAAAACTTTGTGAATATAAATGAAGACAAAAACTTTCTAAGTAGTTATCTCGATCAGTTTAACTTTACTTTTATCGCCCAGTTAGGTCATTTCTGACTGTCTGGTCAATTTATGTCTAAAGCGTACTGTCACGGATTTGTAACTTTTGTCGATCAGTTATACTTGTGGCGCTTATCAACCAGTTAAGTTCTCTCGAACCGTCTGATCGTTTTACGCTCAAAGTTTATATGATCGGATGTGTAGCTTTGTCGATCAGTTATACTTGTGGCGTTTATCAACCAGTTAAGCTCTCTCGAACCGTCTGATCGTTTTACGCTCGAAGCTTATATGATTGGTAAAGCAGTGCAAGATTAAAATGAAGTACAAACGTTTCTCTTGAGAGAAGTTTTCCTTTCATTGATAAATTGCATAAATTACACCATTATCGGGAAAGAACAGGCATGTATTTACTGGAAATATCTCCTAAGTCTTCCAGCATGCCATGTATTCTTTACTTCCGACCCATCCATTGCTCGAAGCCGGTAAGTCCCTGGCTTCGGCACTTCTACTATCTCATAAGGCCTCTCCCAGTTAGGCATTAATTTTCCTGTGTTCTGGGGGGTTGATGTCTCTGCCTCCCGAAGCACCAAATCTCCTACCTCGAACCTCCTCAACTTCACCTTCTGGTTATAGTGTCGGGCTGTCTTCTGTTGGTAAAGGGCCAACCTCAACACCGCGGCATCACGAGCCTCGTCTAGCAGGTCCAGATTTACTTTCAGACCTTCATCGTTGTAGAGCTCTTTGTACTGGCTGACCCGAAGAGTGGGTGACCCGATCTCTACTGGTATGAGTGCATCAGTCCCATAGGCCAGCCGGAAAGGGGAGTCTCCAGTGGTTGTCCTCGGGGTCGTCCGGTATGCCCACAAAATGCTGAATAGTTCCTCGGGCCATCGACCTTTCAACTCATCAAGCCTTCTTTTTATCCCGTTGAGTAGGGTTCGATTTGTCACTTCCACTTGACCGTTTGACTGAGGGTGGGCAACCGAAGTCTTCCGGTGTTGAATTCCCAACTCTTTCAGGAAGCTTTCAAACTTTGACCCCACGAACTGTCTACCGTTATCCGATACTACAGCCATCGGGATGTCGAACCGATAAACTATTCCTTCTTTCACAAATTTAAGACATTCCTGTTCGGTAATCTTCTGCAGTGGTTTGGCTTCGACCCACTTTGTCATGTAATCGATAGCCACTATTATAAAGCTGACTTGCCCTTTGGCCTTCGGCAGAGGTCCTAGGATGTCGATTCCCCATACTGCGAAGGGGATCGGGGATAAGACCGAGTAGAGTTCTTCGGGGGGTTGATGCGGGATATTGCTGTTCATTTGACACTTGGGACATTTTTTGACGAGTTCCTTGGCCTCTGTGTAAATGGTTGGCCAGTAATACCCCTGTCTTAGAATTTTATTCGCCAGTGACTTGGCGCCCATGTGATCTCCACAGATCCCTTCATGTACCTCTCGAAGTGCGTAGATTGCCTCTGACGGTGTTAAACATTTAAGTAAGGGAGAGCTGAAGGCCCTTCGATACAAATCTCCATCAATCAGTACGAAATTTGAACTTCGATGCTTGATCTTTCTTGCTAGGATGCGGTCTGATGGTAAGGTTCCGTCAGCCAGATAACAGATGTAGGGCGTAAGCCAACAGTCTAGCCGATCAATACATAATGTCTCCTCTTTTGAGACACTAGGCTGCTCCAATGTCTCTAGATATACCGAACCGTTGAAGGAGTTGGCATCGGTTGTCGCCAGTCTGTCCAGGGCATCTGCTATTGTATTGTCGGATCGGTCAATTCCCTGACAGCTGACCGTGTGGAAGTATGTCAGTTTATTCTTTGTCTCGGCTAAGTACTTCGTCATTCTCGCCCCCCGAGCCGCATACTCTCCCGATATCTGTTTGACGACCAGCTGCGAGTCACTGTAGATGACCAAGTTTTGTACTTCCAGGCTTCGGGCCAATTTTAACCCGGCTAGAACGGCCTCATATTCTGCTTCGTTGTTGGTCGCTCTGAACTTAAATCGAATAGCTTGTTGGACCTTGAATCCTTCGGGGCTCGTCAGTATGACCCCTGCACCACTGATGTCTGACGTTGACGAGCCATCGACATATAGTGTCCATGAAGTCTTTATGGGTTGTGTTTCGGCCACCGATCCCACATCTGGCTCCGAAAACGAACATTCCACGACGAAGTCTGCTAGCGCCTGCCCTTTGATTGCCGTTCGGGGATGATACTCTATCGCGAACTGTGTTAGCTCCATTGCCCATGCCGCCAGTCTTCCAGAAACCTCAGGTCGGTGTAGAATTTTCTTCAATAGCTGATCGGTGTACACCACCACCACCCGACCCTGGAAATAATGCCGAAGTTTTCTGCTTGCAATGATTAAGGCATAGGCGAATTTTTCCAGGTTCGGGTATCGGAGTTCTGCGTCCCGAAGTACGTGGCTGACGTAGTACACGGGGAACTGATTTCCTCCCTGGACCCGAACCAATGCCGCCCCCACTGCCATCGAACTCGCCGCCAGATAAAGATATAGGGGTTCTGAAGGGATTGGTTTCATCAGCAGAGGTGCCGAAGAAAGATATCGTTTGATCCCTTGGAACGCGTCCTCGCATTCTGAGGTCCACTGGAAGCTTTTCTTGTTCGTGGGTCCTTTCAGGGTGTCAAAAAATGGAAGGCACCTCTCAGCTGATTTAGAGACGAACCTTCGTAGGGCCGCAATCCGACCCGTTAGTCTCTGCACATCCTTGCATGACTTTGGTGATTTCATATCCAGGACTGCCTGGATTTTCTCTGGGTTTGCTTCGATTCCCCTTTTGCTGACCAAGTATCCTAGAAATTTACCCGATCCCAGCCCAAAAGTGCATTTGGTCGGGTTTAGCCTTAGCTTGTGTTTTCGGACCGTCTCGAAACAGTCCTCCAGATCTTCAAGATGTTTGCGGGCTGACATGCTTTTAACAATCATGTCGTCTACGTAGACCTCCATGCTCCTCCCCAATTGCTTCGTGAACACCAGGTTCATCATTCATTGATAAGTTGCCCCGGCATTTAATAGCCCGAAGGTCATTTTTCTGTATGCGTATATCGCCCGATGTGTGATAAAACTTGTCTTCGGGATGTCTTCCTTGTTCATCGAAATCTGGTGGTACCCAGAGAATGCATCCATAAAACTCAACATACCGTATCCCGACGTGGCGTCGATCAGTTGATCTATGTTGGGCAAAGGGTAGAAATCCTTCGGACACGCCCTGTTTAGATCCGTGTAATCAATACACAACCTCCATTTCCCATTTTGCTTCTGGACCAATACCACGTTGGCCAACCACTCCGGGTAATCAATCTCGAAGATGAATTCGGCCTCCAGGAGCTTGGTGATCTCTTCGTCGATGATTTTTTGCCTTTCTGGGGCGAAAATCCTCCGCTTCTGTATGACCGGTTTCTTTTCCGGGTCCACGTGCAGCCGGTGTAGAGCCACTGATTCACTTACCCCCGGCATGTCGCTGGGTTCCCATGCAAAGATATCGGCATAGACTCGGAGTAATTCTATCAGCCCGGTCCGGAAGGGTTCTGATAACCCCGACCCGATCTTAATTATTTTGTCTTCCTGCCCAGGTACCAATTCTACATCATCAGTTTCTTCGGCCGGAAGAGCAAGTGGCTCCGTGCTTCCCTCCGTGAATGGTTCGATCTCAATGGCCATTGTCTGTTTTTGTTTGCGGACCCCGACCCCTGAAGAAATCAAGCTGTTTCGGTAACACCTTCGGGCTATATCTAGGTCACCTTTTACCTCCCCGATCCCGTTCGGTGTTGGAAACTTGATTTTAAAATGGGGTATTGATGTTACTGCTTGCAGGGCTGCCAAGGTAGGCCTTCCGAGGATCGCGTTGTATGCCGAGTCTATTTGGACGACAAAAAATTTCACCAATATTTCGACTTGATTAGGTGCCGTACCAAATTTGACTGGCATCTCGATGGTGCCCAACACAAGCACCGGATCTCCACTAAATCCGTACAAGGGGCCTTCCCCTCCCAAATCCATCTTCTTTCCTTGCAGGTCTAACCTCTGATAGGCGTGGGAATACAGGATGTCTACCGAAGACCCGTTATCTATCATCATTCTTTTCATATCCACTATCCCGACCTGAGCCGTTATTACCAAAGCACCATCGTGGGGCTCAATGAGATCTGTCGGGTAGTCTTCGTCCGTAAATGAGATAGACGTTCCCGGATATGCCCGATCCTTTCTAGGGGTTGACCCCGAAACCGATAGCACTGCTTCCAGAGTCCCACTTCTTTTTCTTCCCGATACCCGTCTAACGGAACCCCCCGAAATGACATCAACTACACCTCGGGCTGGGGGGTTCTGCGGCGCCTGGGTATCCGGGATCTGATCTGCGGTCTCCTCTCTGGGCACATCGGCATTTCCCCGGCCTGCCACGTATTGTAACAGTTGTCCGTTTTGGACATTTTTCTCGATCATATCCATCAGATTAACGCATGCTTCGGTCGAGTGTCCGGTACTCTGATGGTATTCACAATACTTATCCCGACCACGCTTTCCGGGCTTAGTTCGCCTGGGGCATGGCTCGTAGAATGGTTGGTTTTTCATTTCCTGCAGGATTTTCGACCGATCCGCGGTGAGGGGAGTATAGACCTTGCTGACGTTACGGTTGGGTAGTGGAGGCCGGTTGCTACCTGAACCTCCCCCATTGAAGTTTTTCTTTTCCGTACGGTCTGATTTCCACTGGTTATTGTCCGAACGTTGGTAGGTCGGTTTTTCCCGATCTTTAGCTTTCTCGTAAGGTTGTTGGTGTGGTTTGAAATTTCCCAAAGCTTCCTCTATAGCGATGAACCCTTCTGCCCGATGAAAGGCCTCGGTCAAGTCTGCCGGAGGGTTAATCACCAAATCCTTTACCAGCTTCTTAGATCTCCCGATGTCTAAGCCGGTCGTAAAAAATCCCAGTGCTTGTGGGGAATTCAGCTCCGCTACAGATCCCACTGCCTCTCTAAATCGTTTGACGAACTGACTTAGGGTCTCGTCTGATTTCTGCCGTACCTGCATGAGGGACGCCGTGATCTTCCCTCGTCTTCGGTTGCTGCCGAACCGAGCATGGAATTTTTCACGAAGATCGTTCCATGACCCGATTGATCCTGGTGCCAGGGTTCCCAACCACTCCCTGGCACTCTTCTTAAGTGTTGTAGCGAACATGTGGCATTTGGCTGCATCCGAATGCCCATAGTACGACATCAGGCGATCATATCCATCCGAATGGTCGTAGGGGTCTCCCAATCCGTCGTATGTCTCCATCGGGGGCATCTTCTTCTTTGGATCGGCTATCACCCGGTTGATTTCGGGCGAAAAGGGAGATCCTAAACCTGCCGAAGATGTCCCCGTCGAGTTTTTTGTCCCTAGCAACCTTTCTAATTCAGACACTCTCCGGGTAAGGGGGTCGGATCCTTCCTTATGAGGGGACGATCGAGGTTTGTCCCTCCCATAATCAGGAGACGCTTCCCTTTCTATCTGCCCCGTCCTGCCTCGGTGTTCTGATCGGCGCCCGGCCGAAGGACTCCTCCCTCTGCTCTTTCCATCTCTAGAGCGACTCCGGTGCCTGCTCTGTTCTCTTCTTGCCTCCCCCCGCCGAGGCGATCGGGACCGGCTTCGATTCCTACGCCTTCTGGAACTCACTTCTTGATCCCCGACCATGTTGGCCATCTGTCTCTCCAACTCCAATCGTTGCAGCTGGAGCGCCAACATGGCGTCTTTATTCTGGTCCAGTCTCTTCTGCAAGAGAAACTCTCGTTGGTCTCGGCTTCCTGCTCCCCGGTCTTGCCTCTCGAGGGCTTGAGAGTGCCTCTCGTCGGCCTGACTCGCCTGATGAGGCGTGTGTTGACTCTCGGGGAAGAGCTTCCGCCGAAGATCATGGACTGGTAACTCTTCTACCTCCTGTATTTTAGACCCCAGTCGGTCCTTCACTGACCCCCTCGCCTGAGTTGTTTGGTGGGACTGCTGGGTCTTGGCTCTTTCCGAGACAGCGATATTATCTCTACTCGTCATGATTGCTGCCGAAGAAAAGTATTTGTGGTTGCAAAGAAGCACTTTCAAGCGGCCCTCCTTCTAGCGCCAATGTTAACGCCAGGTTCGTCCGCGCGTCCAATCACAAAATCCACGCGCTGAATCCTGCACAATAACAGATCACACAGAAGCTTGACGGCCGTACCGCCGGGGGATAGCTCCGGTGTGAGAATAAGCACAGGCCGTTCACAAGGTTTAACAATGGAGGTTTATATGTTTAGTGCTCAAAGTAGATATTACCTGTTAATTGTAACCTCGGCCTTGTATTTATAGAGCTCCCACCACATTGGTATCCTCTTCTTTGGATTAGAGTAGGACTCCTAAATATGTTAGCTACCATATTTGGGTCCAACACAATCTCCTTAAAAAGTGCAAGTGGAATCCCTTTCCATCACTACATCCAGAGTTACCTTGTTGACGTAGGATTAGGGCTGATGCCCTTAATCACGTAAACTCCTTGTCGCACCAACTCTGCATGTGGACTGCTCATACGCTCAGGCCCAAACCAATAGTCAAACCCAACAGGCCCGAACTCAACCCTCACGATGACCACGGGCCCCAGCCTATTGGGATCGGGTAACCGACCCCGATCTTACATCTCTGAACATACGAGCCCGACCTCCTTTGACCCGACCCAAGCATTCAGAACAAAAGAGGGTCGGGAAAACACTCCCGAACAATCTTCATATAACTTGAACAATGAATAATCCAGTTATAACGAATATGACACCAACTTCACCATAATAAATTTATATATTTTTTTATTATATTAATTATAAAAATATTATATTAACTAATCTAATAAAAAACTATACAATTGATCAATATAATATTTTATATATATATATATATATATATATATATATATATATAACTAATGCAATAGCAAACTACTAAACTTTATTGCTTGCGAACTTCAACACGATACTTCAATTCAATTTTGTAAGGGAGCCATGAGGGACTACTTTAATATTCTCTACAGGTTTATGTGTCAACACGTAGACATGTTTGTGTGTGTTTATACACACACTCATCTATATTGATGACAAATAAAATGAAAATGAGAAATTGTTAGGCCGAAAGAAGTTCCCTATCTTATATCACACGGCCTACTAAATGTTTGGCTGTGTATCTTGTCCCTTCTAAGTTCTAACACACAAAACCCTTCACTAGGCGAATTGGGCATGCCAATTATTCTGTCCCTCGCCCAATCATCTACTACGGACAATTGGTCTACGTTAACTCTTGCCTATACCTTTTTATTGTTGTAGTTCAAACTATATATATATAGAGAGAGAGAGTTTCAAGTGCGGATCAACTCGCATGCGAACCGAAAAATATTTATACAAATGCATACACGTCTTCTTTAGTAAAATATGTACCTCTGAAAATATAAGGTACCAATTTTTTACATATTTTTCTCAAGCATCCGATATATCCATTAATAAAAGGTATCATCTATCCATTGTAAAACCTTATCTACGCCTTATTGAATTACGTATCTGTATAAATATTTTTCGATCAGCATACGGGTTGGTCTACGTTAACTCTTGCCTAAACCTTATTATTGTTGTAGTTCAAACTATATATATATATATATATATATATATATATATAGAGAGAGAGAGAGAGAGAGAGAGAGAGAGAGAGAGAGTTCAAGTGCGGACCAACTCCCATGCGAACTGAAAAATATTTATGTAATGAATGCATACATGTGTCTTCTTTAATAAAATATGTACCTCTGAAAATATAAGGTGCCAATTTTTTACATATTTTTCTCAAGCATCATATATATCCATTAATAAAAGGTATCATCGATCACATGTAAAACTTTATCCAAGCCTTATCGAATTACGTATCTGTATAAATATTTTTCGATGGATCCGTACTTGAAGCTCTCTCTCTCTCTCTCTCTCTCTCTCTCTCTCTCTATATATATATATATATATATATATATATATATATTAAATTGGTAAATTTGATAGTTCCACCAAATAGTAACTTAATTCTTACTAGACAGATTCTAATTGTCCAGCAAATAGTTTGGCAATAAATTGTTGTTTATTCGTCCCCAAACATTTTGGCGATGGTTAGTGTAAAAGTACCTGTGATCAGCTAAGCAATTTAGAGGATAGTTGGATCCACCAAATCTTGGCTATGATTTTTTTTTTCGATATATATAAATAAATAATAAATTCTCTACATTAAATTTGTACATTTATAATTTTTCCCATTTAGAATTCTAAGAATATTTATATTATTCCACTGCACAACGACATAATTTGTTTTTAAATTAAGGAATAACATGAATACCCTTAATAAAAAAAAGAAAAAATTAAAAGGGTCATCTCTAAATAGACAGTCACCTTAATAACCAAGGTTTTTAAAATCGGACCGGTCATCGAACCGGAAAAGTTACCGGGTGGATGGGTCACTGGTCCAACCAGTGGTCGAACCGTTATTGACCCAGTGACGTCATTAATATGTAATAAATAATAATTAATTAATTATATTAATTATTATTATATATTGTATATAATATTTAGTAAATATGTAAAATTAATCAATTTATCTACAAAAAAAAAAATTAAACATCTCTAAGATACATTCAAATTCCGAAATTCAACCACAAGTTCAAGTGTTTGATTAAATGAATGCAAAAATATGTAAAATACCAAACAAAGTCTCAACTAAATTAATAAAATAAAATAAAATCCGTAATATTTTTTTTTTAATCTTTAAGGAGTGAACCGGTCAAACCCGTGAACCGGTCACTGGTTCACTGGATCAACCGGTTCAACCGCCGGTTCACCGGTTCTGAACGGTTTTTGAGCAAAAGTGGTTTAGTGGTTCAAACCGGACCGTTGAGTGAACCGGGTTCGATTTTTTCCGGTTCAATCGGCGGTCCGATCCGGATTTGAAAACAGTGTTAATAACATATATTTGTATGGACATAACATTTATTACTAGATTGAAGTTTACAATTTGTAATTGTTGTACTCATCAATTGGTTAGATGTATACCTTGGATGGACCAAGACGCCAGCTAGCTCATGTCATGCATGAGCGCCGTCAAGATATGGTTCACTCGGATCAATCAATATGTAATATATATATATATATATATATATATATATATATATATATATATATATATATATATATATATATATATGATCAATAATAATTTATAACATGTATTTGTTATGGATTAAAAATAGACATATATCATCTCATCTGTTATTATTAAAACTGTAAAATGAACAAATAATTCGGGCTCGATTCGTACTCGTTCGACTAAAAGTTCAATTCGAACTCGACTCAAAATATAAATAATTCAAATATGAACACATTTTAAAGTTCGATAAATTATTCGAACCTACTCAAATTGTAATTTTATATTGATATTCGGATTATATTCGTTCGAAAAGTTCAAACTGCTCGGGCTCGATTCGAGATTGTGCTCGACTCGGTAGCTAAACGAGCTTCAATCAAACATTATTTTATTTTTGATAAATTTTGTGAACCAAATCTGAATAACTCAATACTGGATTCGACTCGACTCGATTCATTTACACCCTTATATTAGTTATTATTAGCAGCGATCTCACGGACATGAATTTTTCAATTTTGATCTCGATAGTTAATTTCTCTATTCAACGGTAGAAATGATATATAGTTATTTTTAATCCATAATAATTAATACATATTATAAATTATCCCCGTGTATATATATATATATATATCAGATCTCATGTTACAATTTATTAAGTAACCACGACAAACTATATGAAACCTCCTCCAATTTCGTCACCTCAAACGTCACTATAATTCACCCTATATATCGATCACTCGTATAAATGTTAAAGCCGTAGCAAAAATTATCAAGTCATCAATACCTACATACCTGGTTACTTCCTACACTTCAAATACACAAAAACACAATCTAGAAAAACTAGCTCAAAAACAGCCCACGCGCCGCCATAATGATGCACGGCCGCCACCTCCACATCCTCTTAGTAACGTTCCCGGCACAAGGGCACATAAATCCGGCCATGCAATTTGCTAAAAGGCTCATCCAAATGAGGGTGGAAGTCACCTTCGCCACCGGCATTTCCGCTCACAGGCGCATGGCTAAAGCCGCCGGCGGAGATACCAAAGGCCTAAATTTTGTGTGGTTTTCTGATGGTTACGACGACGGCTTCAAAATGTCGACGGATAATGCTAAGCACTTCGTGTCCCAAATTAGGAGTTGTGGAACGGAGTGCCTTAAAGAAATTATCCATTCTAGCGCCGAAGAAGGCCGCCCTATTAGTTTGTTGGTGTACACTCTACTCCTCCCGTGGGTGGCGGAGGTGGCGCGTGACTCTCACATCCCCTCGGCGCTTCTTTGGATTCAACCCGCCACAGTCTTGGATATCTACTACTATTATTTCAATGGCTATAATGAGGCCATGAGCAATTGTAATGACCCCTCATGGTCGATAAAATTACCGGGACTGCCACTCCTCCATGCAAAAGACCTGCCTTCTTTTCTTCTCCCTTCAAGCCAAGAAACCTATAGTCATGCACTCCTATTATTTAAAGAGCAGCTAGAAGCCCTAGATGCCGATGCGTACCCTAAAGTACTCGTAAACTCGTTCGATGCTTTGGAGCCAGATGCCCTAAAAGCCATCGACAAGCTCAAATTAATCGCGATAGGGCCGGTTATTCCATCCGCTTTCTTGGATGGAAAAGATCCCTCAGATACTTCATTTGGTGGCGATCTTTTCCAAAAATCAAGAAATTATTCAGATTGGTTGAACTCGAAGCCAAAAGAATCTGTAATCTATGTATCATTTGGAAGCTTGTTGGAGTTGACAAAGCCACAAATGGAGGAAATTGCTATAGGGTTAATAAAAAGCAACCGGCCTTTTTTGTGGGTAATAAGGAAAAAAGAAGACGAAAAAGTTGAAGAATTAAGCTGCATGGAAGAATTGGAACAATTAGGGATGATAGTGCCATGGTGTTCACAACTAGAAGTTTTGTCCAACTCGGCGTTGGGGTGTTTTGTGACGCATTGCGGGTGGAATTCGACGTTGGAGAGTTTGGTTTCGGGCGTTCCGGTGGTGGCGTTTCCTAAGTGGACGGATCAAGGGACGAATGCCAAGTTGATCGAAGACGTGTGGAGGACAGGAGTGAGGGTGAAGGGTAATGAAGAAGGGTTTGTTGATGGTGATGAGATTAGTAGGTGTTTGGATATGGTGATGGGAGGGGAGGAATATAGAAGGAATGCTAAGAAATGGAGGGATTTGGCAAGGGAAGCTATGAAAGAAGGGGGATCTTCGGAGAAGAATCTTAAGACTTTTGTTGAAGAAATTGGATCAGAAGGATTATTGTGATCACTTGTGTATTGTGATTAATTTAATTAGTAGCATTGCCCATTTATTATGTTTCTTTCATCATTTTAATTTGGTTTGTTGCTTCTTTTGTAAGTCAATAATAAAGATGATTGATATTTCTATGTGTATTTTTAATATTTCTACACGATCTTCTCTAATATAAGCATACAATGAATACTACTATAATGTAAGAAAAAACAATATGAAACTATCAAAAACATAAAAATAGTACTCCCCATAATATATTCTTAATTAGCTTTATTCCATTTGAGTATGTGATTCGTCATTGAAATTTAAGTTCTTTTCAAGTTTTATATTTTCTACAAAATGTGTTTTCTTATTGGGTGCATGCATGAAGTTAATGTAAAAGATTTTCGTGATCATCACTTGACGAGGTCTACTCGGAGTGAATTCGATCAGGATATACTTTGATTCAATATCTATTAAAAATAAATAAGGGACAAAAAAAAAATAGAATTAAAGTATGACTAACGTTAAGAAGACGCGCGCGGAATCCATATAACACAATGCAACTCTAGCGATTGTTTATTTAACATGCAAATATTTATATCTATCATATAGGAATGATATATTTTTAGGAGGTTGATATATATTGTCGAAATAAATTTTTTTAATAGAGCTATAAATATCGTTAGCTTAAATTGTTAAATATTATTTGAACAATTGTAAAAGTATAATTAAATGAGTATATATATATATATATATATATATATATATTTGTTATGACAACATCATATTTACCTTTCAATTATCAACTACCAATTTTTAACCTTGGCAAATTGCTTGAAAATTCTAATTTCATTGAATTTTATTTAATCCCTTCCAAGCAAAGTAGAGTGATAAATACTTTTTTCTCCCAAAACTGAATAGTACAAACAACAACAAAAATTAAAATTATAAAATAATACTCCATCCGCTCCAAATTATTTGATCATTATTGATTTTGAAAAGTTAATTTGAGACATTTTTAAACCCAAAATTAATGACTCGTTAAAAATTATGAAACAATAAAACTTATAATCAGTAATATACCGGTATTTATTAAAAATTGGATAATTATTAAATCCGACGGAATTTCTGTCGTACATACCTTATGCCGTCGGAATTAACTGTTTTTTTAAATGCATATTTTAAAAGTGCAGTTTTCAGGTGTTTAAGCCAATTTATTTACCTGTAACCTGTTACAACCCAATCACTACTACAAAATAGTAAATAGACAGCACTTAAACTACAACATTTTTTAAAAAAAAGTTGCCATTTTTTTTATAAAATTTTTAAAAAAAACGTTATAAATATATATACAAAAACGTTATCTATTTAAAAGGGTATTTTTTTAATTTTAATTAGATAACGTTTTTTTTTTAAAACGTTGTCTATCAAGCAAACACGGAGCTAAAAAAGAAAAGACGCGGAAATGAAACACGGAGGAAAAAAAAAAAAAAGACACGGAGCAAACCCACTTCAGCAGATCTCTATCAGCTATTTTTCTTTTAAATCCCTAAACCCCCATTCAGCAGATTCAGATCTTCTTCGTCAAAAACCCACTTCTCGTAAGCTGCTCACCGGAAGGTGAGGAAACTCGGCTTTCGGCTTCCCATTTCTCTGTAGTTCTATATCATGGTAGAGGTCACATGTTTAAGCTTCAAATGCTCTACTATCTATTGTTGGCATTCTTGTCTTGTATTGCATTCCAGTTGATGTTTCTTCACTTCTACTTACATCATCCTGTTAGCATAATATTAGCTCCTGTTTTGAAGGCTTGGGTTAAAGGCTCAACCTGGATTCCGATCTTTGATGTCGAGAATACATTTGATGCGGGAACTATTCCCAGAAAGGTCACAAATTTCATGATGGGTATTGACCTAATTTATCTTTCCTTCTATTATGTTCATACATGCTTTGTTTATTTATTTATTGTCTTTTTTTTTATGGCATATTATTCCACTTTGACCAAGGTTTTCTTAATTTCAAAATGAATTTTCTATGAATAACATGGTGTGTGTTACCAGAAACAAAGTTGTGATATCAGTAAATTGGCTATAATATCTTAATTCAGTTATCAGAAAATAATTTTATTTTGTTATGCATAAGATACTTTTATTTTAAGGTTTATTATCTTAAAACGTACTTGATATTTGTAGAAGGTTGGTGGAGTGGCGTGCCTACGTTATCTTTTAACAAGTATGCTGTGCAATCTCTTGTTCTATGAATTTTAAATTGTGCATGAGTGTATAATAGTTACTGAATTCATTTTCTCAACAGTCAATTCTTATCAGAAGCTGAGAAGAAATTCCCTAAAGATACAGACCTTATTGTGGCATGTCAGAAAGGATTGAGGTGAACTTTTACTTTAAATGGATGGATATTAGATGCTCAACTAGGAAGCGAAGCAGTTACTGTAGTTGTTTCAACTGTGTTTGGAATGAGTTTGTAACATACAATAACAGCTGGAAACTGTGAGCAGTTAAGTTCCTAGGTTGTTGGCCTTATTTTTAAAAATATACTTTCAAATTTTGGGATGACTTGCAATTTTTATTGTAAGGTCTCTGTTAGGCAATTTAGACTTCCAGTGGTTACTTCTAAAATGATAACATAATTATAAAACAGGTAGTTTACACTGGACAGTCAAACTTGTTCACTGCAGCAATGTAGCTTGCATGAGAGTGTCACAATTGTGGTTTTATCATCTAGCTGTTTTGGGCAATGTGGATATATCAAATGTTGGATCAATTTTAAAACGTGGCAGTAGAGTGAGTTAAAGTCATTACTCCTATTTCTCTTCCTTTGAGTTGAAACTTATGTTCTAGGGTGGCTCTCTCTAAAGCTTGTTTGCCACCCGACAAAACTTTACTTTTGGGACCAGTAACAACTGACAAAGATGTTTCTTTTAGCTGGTCCGGAAGCAACTATCATTCATTGAATTCAAGATATGTTAGTTCTAGTAAGCTCCAGTATAAATTAAGGAATTTTTGTATGTTTTTTGTTCTTAATACTGTTACTCCATATGGTGTCTTTTCCACATCTCTATCTTCATACTGAGCCAAATTTGTTCGGCAGATCTCTAACGGCTTGTGAGATACTATACAATGCTGGTTACAGGAACCTTTTCTGGGTTCAAGGGGGGACTAGAGGCTGCTGAAGAAGAGGTACGCTACTATCCAAAGACAAGTTCAGAATTTCGTAGTACTTATCTTTTTTCTGGTCTTTCCATTTTCTCTGCTTTCTTTGCTACTTTAACATACTTGTTTTATAGCTATCAAATCTCATTTTAAGCAGGATCTTGAAAGGGAAGGTCCTCAGCCTTTTAAGTTTGCGGGCATTGGTGGAATTTCAGAGTTCCTAGGGTAAGTTTCCCGTGGAAACTGTTGCTATACGAATTGAGTTGGCACATGCTCGCATTGATTTAAAGAATGGGTTGCATGGATATATTGAAATGTATTGCAAATGATGCAGGGTATGATTTGTGATTGGAATAATATTACCACCTACTGTTGGATTTATCATCTAATATTGCTCGTGCTGTTCGCACAATATATTTTGTTGTTTTTACACAATCATATCTTATCTAGCAAGAAAAAAAGAAGTAAAGAAAACTGATAACTCTTGACCAAGCTGAACTTCCCCTAACCCACGACATAATTGGGGATTACTCTTTGAGGGCAAGCATCACAAGTTAGTAGATGAAATATATGGATATTGTTTTTGACAGATTTATGTGCTTGGACCTCCTGACAATTTGATTGTATTTTCTGAAAATATATGTCATTCCTACTATTTCCATATAGGTAAAATAAATTGGAAAATAGTTCAACTAAAATTAACATTTATTAACATTGAAGTTATAGACACTCCCTGAAGTTTTGACACTCCATGATTATTACAGTTGGACTGACCAACAAAGAGCTGCAGCTGCCAAGGAGGGTTGGGGTTACCGTTTAGTTTTCTCAGGCCGTCTGGTAATAATTCTTCACACTTCATGGCTATATTAAAATGTGTCGATCAATTGTTTATTTTTTAAGTCCAATTTTTACCTTGAGAATAATCTCCCATCTTATTGTGTCTGTCACAGGTTGGAATCTTCATTGTTGCTGATGCACTGTTTATTGGGGCTCAACAAGAGTGGGTCATTATCTTCATGATATAAGTTCTCACTGAGTATCAGGTTTGCCTCCGAAGGTACTTATGACCAAATCATCTAGGTAATCACTTCCTTCGGTACATAGTCACCTTTTTAACACCAGAGCGTTGCTCAGCTTCCTAATTTGGAGGGTTGATTATCAATTTACAAAAGTTGTTATTATACATTTTTATGTGAATCAATATTCTGGTCCGACATCCTTTTCATGCCTTGCCATTTGAAATGTCTCAGTTAATAGAGTTGTAATTCACATAAGTTTGCAAGTATGCCTCATCAATTTTGTCAAACCAATACTGGCTTGTAATAGAGGTACAATCATGTATATTTGTTTTTGCTGCTTAATAATGACACTTGATTTAGTTATTAATATAGTAATACTGGCTTGTTTTTCTGCCTTACTGTCTTATGTGGTTCATGGACTGATATGATATAATTTTTAACAGCCTGCTGATATAGCTCTCTTGCTATTCTTGGCAGTTGAGTAGCTGCTTCTTGATTTGCATGAAAGATGATAGTATTGAAGGCATATATGATACTTTGACGAAGTACGGGATGAGCGGGCAACGTATGTGAGCAGCTACATGTAGAGCATATATGATAGTTTGGTATATATTTTGTAGATGTAGTAATTTGAATTACATGAATGGTATTATTGGAATGTATTTTGAATGGTTGATACATTTTGGCTTTAAATTTAAATGAGAATTTAGACCTTTTAGCTATATATAATGGTATTAGCATATTGCAGGTGCATTGGTAATGTAGGTGAACCAATTTGTTTTTTTTTTTTTTTTTTTAATTTACAACATTTTAAAAACGTTGTGTAATCATACCTTTTACAATGTTTTTATCCAGAAAACGTTGTGGAATCATACATTCTACAACGTTTTTAAACATCTGCTAATTTATGGATAATAAATTCACAACATTTTTTTTCTTAAAAACGTTGTGTAATGTGTTTAAATACAACGTTTTAAAAACGTTGTGTGAGGGTGTCAAATAGATAACACCCTTAACCACGATGTTTTTTTGACTGAAACTACAACGTTTTTTTCGCGTTGTCTATTTATTGTTTTGTAGTAGTGAATACACAGTAATATAAACTTGTATCTCACATTCAAATATTCAACGTAGCGCTTAAAACGATAGCAACACATCCAGCAAAACGTAATTTACTAACTGATTATCAACACAACTGAGCTAACAATTACAAATATAAGCTAATGTTTCATAAATGATAAACAATATAATTTACAATACTTATACAGACGCAATTAGACACTACAATATATACAAATAATATAAATTAAACACTTACTGATTAACATGTGTATATACTCAATACCAAACCCAATTCAAAACACATAATATATCAGTCTCAAAACTAAACAAAAAATATATCAGTCCCAAACTGGTCACAAAGCAAAATATGTATTCAAATTAATAGTATCACAAAATCAGAACATGTAACAGTCCCAAATATAACTCCTCGATCAGTCCCAATTCAGATTACATAACAGTATCACAAAATCAGGGACTTCAAATTATTTATAATTATTGATTATGGCAGAAAAACTATATATTAACAATTATTATGAAGTTAATTAGGGACTTCCAAATAGGGGAAAAATTAGGACAAAACCTTAAAGCTTTAAGCTAACTGATAATGGTAGAGGAGGAGGAGGAAACGGCGCCGCCACAAGCTTTTCCAAACCACCACAGCGTCGCCATAAGCTGCTACCAGAAAAAATGGCGCCGCCACGAGTTGCTGCCGGGAGAGAGCTTTGATTTTAGGGCCCCTACTGTTTATGAGATGGAGTGATGGAGAGATGGAAAGCTGTCGACGGAGAGACGAGAGATGGAGAGATGGAAAGTAATTTGAGAGAAATAAACGAAATGGGCGACTGCGGTTGAATTGATTTGATTTTAGGTTTTATAAGTTAATTCCGACGAAATATCCGTCGGATATAAGTCCCTCGGAGTTAACTTATCCTCAACGGGTATTCCCTCGGATATAATTATATTTTCGTTGAAGATAGCTTTCGCGCTGGCGGGAAACTTGGTGCCAGGGAGGGCCTTCTATATATTTTCGACGAAATTCCGTCGTGATTAACTTATGTTCAAGGGATTTATATTCGAGGGATTATTATGTCGAAATTACATTATTTTTGACGGAATATATTCCGTCGAGGTTACGTCCGTCAGAATTATCCCTTTTTCTTGTAGATAATATCATGTAATTTTTGTTATTATTACTGGCAACTTAAAACTTACTAGTACAAAGACTAAATATTATTATTTTTTGGGTTAGGGAGGGGAGGGGAGGGGAGGGGAGGGGGGTTGGGGGTGGGCAGGATGGGTGGTGAGGTGTACGTATGTATAATCACTGAATATTATTTTTTGGGAAGGGTAAGGAGGTGGGGGTGGGCAAGTGGGGATGTATACATAATTAGTAAATATTATTTTTTTGAGGGTAGGGTAGGGTAGGGTAGGGTGGGGTAGGGGCTAGACGGGGTGGGTGTATACATAATAAGTAAATATCATTTTTGGGGGGTGGGCGGGATGAGGTTGTATACATTATCAGTAAATATTATTTTTTTTTGGGTGGGAGTGGGAGTGGGGGTGGGGGTGGGGGTGGGGGTGGGGTGGGGTGGGTATATATAATCATTGAATATTATTTTTTTGGGAAGAGTGGGAAGGGGTGGGGGGTGAGGGTGGGGGGTGAGGGTGGGGGTGTATAAATAATCACTGAATATTATTTTTTTGGGTGTGGGCGGTAGGGCTAGGGGATGGGTGGGGAGGGGTGGGGTAGGGTGGGGTGGGGTGGGGTGGGATGGGGGGATAGCGGTAGGGTGGGGGTGGGGTGTATAAATAATCAATAAATATTATCTTAGTCATAATATTCTTTACTTGGCTAGTTGAGCTCACCGTTTTCTTTTATTGTTCTCTCTAAGAAATGAGAATATAGATGTGACTAGACGGGAAATGGAGTGACGGTCCGAGATAGTCACTATAGCATTCTTCATTATGTTGTAAAATAGTATAACAATAATTGTAATGAAGACTTAATTTGAGTATGAATATTGTCTTATTATGTACGGTGCAATATTTGTATTCAAATTCACAGTTAATGCGTTGTCGTATTTTGCACGACAGTTGTATAAATAATGTTTGTATTTAGATTATGTGACGCCCCCAAAATTAGGTATACATCACCCATCTTGGGTCGTCAGATACATAGTACAGAATGTAAATACAACTTACTAATACAATTGTCGTGTATAATACGATAAAACATAAACTGTGAGTTTGAATACAAATATTGTATTCTAGAGAGTATTCATACTCAAAAGGAGTTCTCATTACATTTATTAACACACTATTACATAGAATAGTGAGGACTACTAACTAATACTATCATTCGGACCATCACTCCGTTCCCCGATTTGCCCCAGCTACGTTCTCATTTCCTGAAGAGAACAGTGAAAGAAAGGGTGAGCTCAACTAGCCCAGTAAGAAATATTATGACTAAGATAATGCAGAATAAATTATCATTAGCCTTCAACAATGTTAAACTGATAAAATATAATAGACATCAAGTTTAACTGCAGCGGAACAAGCAATCCATTAAAAGAGTCAAGTAGAAAATAAACTCTACTATCTTTTATGATTTAAAAGATTTTCCAACACTGTGATCGCTGAGACTCAGCTTAATAAAATAATCCACATCATCGAATCACCCCTGCACTACGGCCAAGGATATTCGTATATTCATTAATGGTCATGATCATGCCAACAACTGTCCATCAATGCACTACGGGCCAATGAGGACTTTTACCACATCATTTGTAACATTACGGTCATGATTATACCGAATAATCCCTGGTCATAATCATACCAAGTCCATCTATGCACTACAGGCCACAGATGACTTTCAACATTTTATAAACATGAGGATGATGACAATGATATAAGAATTCAATAAAACAAGTTCAAGAATTAATTTATCCAAGAATTAACAACGTCCAAATTGTCAACATGATACTGCTTTGTGGAGTAAAATTCAAAAATGCTTAGAAGAATATTTTCATGAAAAGATACTGGATGAAACGCAATTATCAAGGATATTCCACAAATTTCATGGAGTATAGAAGTCAAAACTTAACTAACTGAGTATAATAAAGAATGAAATAACAAATGAAAGCACCATGCATGCGATAGACCGCACAGACAGGTTATTCCAACTGAATAATAAATAATGGAACCAGGTCCGGCGTAAAACGCACAGACAGGATGTTCCAACAGAATAATAATAAAGACGGAACCAGGTCCGGTGTAAAATACACAGACAGGATGTTCCAACAGAATAATAATAAAAACGGAACCAGGTCCGGTGTAAAACACACAGACAGGATGTTCCAACAGAATAATAATAAAGACGGAACCAGGTCCGGTGTAAAACACACAGACAGAATGTTCCAACAGAATAATAAAAGAATGTCACCAAGTATAGGGTAGACCGCGTATACAGGTTATTCCAACAGAATAATAAGAAATGGAATAACAACAGTTCTCTTCATGAATAAGAAAGAATAACACCCCTTACCGTTTTAAAGAAGAGCTGAAATAAGAAAGTAGTTAAGTAGCAGAATACTCTTCTTCTCTTTCTCTATAGTTTCTCTCCATAGTTTCTCTCTCTAGAGTTCAGTGAATTCGTAAGAAATAATGAAGGAATGAGCTGCTATTTATAGAAAAATAGAATGCATAGTAACTAATCCATGAACGGTCCAGATTGATTACTTTAATCTGACGGTCTATATTTAAAGAAAAATCTTTTAAATAAAATATAATATATTCTATTTATAGAATAACTTTAATAAAGTATTATGTTTTATATAAAAAGATGTTTCTGTTTTATTACGTTAATAATACGAATAAAATAAAACGTCATTATCGCTAAATAATTCATATTATTAATTGACAATAATTGAATCAAACTGAGTGACTTCTCACATAAGCATTAATAATCAATACCGTGTGCTACTATGCAACCACACGTATTACTGTACTTTTACTACCGAGTAGTTCAACAGTATCAATGGTAAAACTTCCGCCGTTATTTTTAATAAAATATTTTTGTCGTTTTCTCAATCCGACAATAATTCTGTTGTGGGGTCCACCAATGATTGTGCCGTTGTACGAATATTCCCTGTTAAAACGAATATTTTCCGACCAATCGAATATTATATAACAACTTGCGTACTTTGTAAAATTTATAAATATTACCCACAACTATAACATTATATCAAATTAACTCCATAATATTCAAAAAATGATATTTATAGAAAATTCATCTTTATTTATAAAAGTTGGGGTCTTACAACCTCCCCTTCTTATGAAATTTCACCCTCAAAATTAGGGTACGTACCTGGTATGTCGAAGAGGTAAGGATACCTTGATTTCATTTCAGATTCCAACTCCCAAGTCATTTCCTCAACATCGCGGTTTCTCCACAAAACTTTGACTTGAGGTATAACCTTGGAGCGTAGAATATGTTCCTTCTTATCCAAGATTTGAACATGAACTTCTTCATACGTCAAATCCTCCGCTATTTCGTCCGATTCTAACTCAATAATGTGGTTCGGGTCTTCCATATATTTGCGTAACATGGATATGTGAAAAACGTTATGAACACGAGACATACTTGGCGGTAAAGCGAGTCTATAAGCCACAGTTCCTACTCGATCGAGGATTGAGCTTTCCTCTCTTTCCAAATCTCGTAACTCCTTTCCATGGAGCAACACGTAAGAACACATGATCTCCTATATCAAATTCCACGTCCTTTCGATGAAGATCAGCATAACTCTTTTGTCGATCTTGTGAGGTTTTTATACGTTGTCGGATCGTTTGAATCTTTTCTGTAGTCATACGTACCAACTCCGGTCCCAACAACGTTGCTTCACCCACCTCATCCCAGCATACTGGAGAACGACATTTTCTTCCATACAATGCTTCGAATGGAGCCATGCCAATACTTGCTTGATAACTGTTGTTGTAGGAAAACTCCACCAATGGTAAGAACTTGTCCCAACTTCCCTTGAAGTCAAGGACACAGAGTCTTAATAAATCTTCTAGAGTTTGAATAGTCCTCTCTGATTGTCCGTCCGTCTGAGGATGATATGCCGAACTAAATCGTAAATCTGTGCCCATAGCTTTTTGTAAACTAACCCAAAATCGTGAAGTGAATCTTGGGTCTCGATCAAAAACTATGGATACTGGCATACCATGCAGTCTTACAATCTCGTTTATATACATACGAGCAAGACGTTCAAGTGTATAAGTTTCTCGTATCGGTAAGAAATGAGCAGACTTGGTCAATCTATCAACAATGACCCAAATCGCATCAATACCTTGAGAAACCCTAGGAAGACCGGTAACGAAATCCATGGTAATGTGCTCCCACTTCCATTTTGGAATTTCAAGTTGTTGCAATGGACCTTTTGGTACTTGATGCTCCGCTTTGACTCGTTGACAAGTTAAACACCTTGAGATAAACAGTGCTATCTCTCTCTTCATATTGCTCCACCAAAATGTATGACGAAGATCATGATACATTTTGGTACTTCCAGGATGGATTGCAAACGGTGTGTTGTGCGCCTCCATCATGATTTCATACTTTAAATCAGGGTTGTTAGGAACACAAAGTCTGGAGTTGACTCGAAGTATTCCTTCTTCATCGATTCTTGCTTCCGGCATAGCACCTTCTTGCACTTTTTTCCTCATACGCATCAGCTCCAGGTCTGTAGCTTGAGCAGCTTTAACTTTATCGATTAAAGTTGGTTCTACTCGTATATTCGTCATCATCACATGGGTCCCTGGAGTCTTTAACTCTATCTCCATCCTTTGCAAGTCACACAAAATGGGCCTTTGTGTTGACAATATCGCACTCGTACTTGCATATGATCTTCTACTCAATGCGTCAGCTACCACGTTCGCTTTTCCAGGATGGTATTGAATGGTATGATCATAATCTTTCAACAGTTCAAGCCAACGTCGTTGTCGCATGTTGAGTTCCTTTTGAGTGAAGAAATATTTGAGGCTTTTATGATCCGTAAAGATCTCCACCTTCTCCCCATACAAGTAATGTCTCCAAATTTTAAGTGCAAAGACAACAGCTGCCAACTCTAGATCATGAGTAGGATAATTCCTCTCATATTCCTTGAGTTGTCTTGATGCATAGGCTATGACTTTTCCATGTTGCATGAGAACGCATCCCAACCCTTTGCTCGAAGCATCACTGTAGATGACAAATCCCTCCGAGCCAGATGGTATTGTTAGAACAGGTGCTGAAATGAGTCTCCTCTTGAGTTCTTGAAAACTCTTCTCACATTCTTCGCTCCAACCGAACTTTGTATCTTTTCGAGTCAGCTGCGTTAATGGAGTAGCGATTCGAGAAAATCCTTCCACGAATCTCCGATAATAACCAGCTAAACCAAGAAAGCTACGTACTTCGGTCACTGATTTAGGTTGCTCCCAACTTTGAATAGCTTCAATCTTTGCTGGGTCAACCGATATTCCACGACTTGATACTACGTGCCCAAGGAATGCTACCTCTTCCAACCAGAACTCGCATTTCTTCAACTTGGCATAAAGCTTGTATTCACGAAGCTTTTGGAGTACCAGCCTCAAGTGTTGCTCATGATCTTCACGGCTTTTGGAATAAATAAGGATGTCATCAATAAAGACGACCACAAAGTGATCCAAATATTCCTTGAATACCTGGTTCATCATATCCATGAAGGCAGCAGGAGCATTAGTCAATCCAAAGGACATGACTAGGAATTCATAATGCCCGTACCGAGTTCTGAAAGCCGTCTTTGGAATATCCTCAGTTCTAACCTTCAGCTGATGATATCCAGAACGAAGATCGATCTTTGAAAAGAATTGTGCTCCTTGCAACTGGTCAAACAGGTCATCAATACGTGGCAATGGGTACCTATTTTTGATGGTGACATGATTCAACTCCCGATAATCAATACAAAGTCGCATACTTCCATCTTTCTTCTTCACGAATAGCACAGGAGCACCCCAAGGAGAAGTACTAGGACGAATAAAGCCAATGTCTAACAATTCCTGCAGTTGGATCTTTAACTCCTGAAGTTCAATAGGAGCCATTCGATATGGGGCTTTGGAAATGGGTTTTGTACCGGGTTCAAGGTCGATACAAAATTCAATTTCACGCTCTGGGGGTAGGCCAGGAAGTTCTTCAGGGAATACGTCAGGGAATTTATTAACAATAGAAATATCATTCAAAACTGACGTATTTTTGTTTAGATCCGTGACATGAGCTAAGAAAGCTTGACATCCGTTTTTCAATAAACGAATAGCTTTATGGCTTGAGATGACACGATTGATTTTAATGGTTTGGTTGCTTGAATTCGCATAATAGGTCGATTAGGAATATGAAAGCTAACAACCTTACGAAAATAATCAATTTTTGCATGATGAGTAGTTAACCAATCAATCCCTAGAATCACGTCAAATGCAAGTATTTTTAATGAAATCAGATCGACAGGTAATGTGTGGGTACCAACTTGAACCAAACAAGACTTATAAACCGTGGATGTAATGAAGGTTTCTCCCAATGGAGTTTCAACAGATAAATCAAAGTCTAATTTCTCCGGAGTCAAATTTAATCGATGAGCGCAAGTAGGAGAAATAAAAGAATGGGTAGAACCGGTATCAAATAAAGTATAGACTTCGTTAGAGTTTATGATAAGCTTACCCGTGATGACCTCATTCGGGTTCCTTGCTTTCTGGGAGGTCACAACAAACGCTCTCCCTTGCACTACCGGTTTTGACTTTTCTGGGACGGCCTTTGGTGTCTCCATCTTGGCTGAACTTATTTTTGGTAAACGACAAAATCGAGCTAAATGACCTTCTCTTCCACAATTATAACATGCTTTAGACGACATCGCGCAGTTTGGACTGATGTGCCCCTCCCCTCCGTATTTGAAACATATGATAGGTGGTCGTTCTCCTTCCTTAACAACGGGTGCTGGTGCTGACGTCTTTCCATCATTGTTGAATCTCCTCTTCTTGAAATGACCATTCTTATTATTTTGGCCCTGATTACCACCGAAGTGGTTACCATTTCTGGCCTGTTGATTCCCTCCACGCTTGTTGTCACCGCTTCGATGACTGCTCTCACTGGTATTATCATTTTGCCGACTGCTCTCTTTTGGTTGCGTTGACTCGTTATCGCGCTCCACTAACTGAGCCCTATTCACAACATCTGAATACAAACACAGTTTATGAGAAATAAGATGTTGACGTATCTCAGGTTTCAAATCTCGCAAAAACATTCGCGTCATTCGCTCTTCATTATCCACCAAGTGGGACGCAAACCGGGACAACTCAGCAAATTTAGCCTCATACTGCGACACGGTCATATTATTCTGCTCCAATTTGATGAACTCCACCTCCTTCATGTGACGAACACTTTCGGGAAAGTATTTGTCATTGAACAGCTCTTGGAAATTCTCCCAAGACATCTTCAGTGCGGCAGGTTGAGTACGCTTAATCGATTCCCACCAGTAATCTGCCTCTCCTCGCAACATAAAGGCGGCAAAGGGAACCTTTTGCTCCTCGGAGCATCCCAAGACATCAAATATCTTGGTAATCTGCTTTATCCATGTTTCCGCTATAAGTGGTTTTGGCTCTCCCTTAAACTTTGGTGGTCCCAGCTCCTTGAACTGTTTAGCGGTGACCGTCCGAGAGTTTTCAGTGTTTCCACCTATATTTTGGACAGGAGCCGCTCTCGCCTGCTGTTGCATGAACTGCATAAAGTTTCTGAACATTCCATCATTCATCATCTGGTCAGTGTTGTTGTTTGCATGAGGATTGTCACCTTCCTGATGCACATTATCCTGATTATTGATATGTGGTGAATCAATAGTCGCCTGTGCTCCATTGCTATTCTCAACATTCTCAGATGCCATTTTCAGATACTGCCACAAAATAAAAGTTAATTGATATGTAATATATTATCCTTATATTATGACCGACCAATTAAATACCATGCAAATAAACTTAGGTAGGTCATACTAGCGAAGGAATTCCCCGTCTCTCCCCTCCTAGTTCTATTCTCACATCTTAGCCAGGGATCATATCCCTAAGCTCTGATACCAACTGTGACGCCCCCAAAATTAGGTATACATCACCCATCTTGGGTCGTCAGATACATAGTACAGAATACAAATACAACTTACTAATACAACTGTCGTGTACAATACGACAAAACATAAACTGTGAGTTTGAATACAAATATTATCTTCTAGAGAGTATTCATACTCAAAAGGAGTCCTCATTACATTTATTAACACACCATTACATAGAATAGTGAGGACTACTAACTAATACTATCATTCGGACCATCACTCCGTTCCCCGACTTGCCCCAGCTACGTTCTCATTTCCTGAAGAGAACAGTGAAAGAAAGGGTGAGCTCAACTAGCCCAGTAAGAAATATTATGACTAAGAAAATGCAGAATAAATTATCATTAGCCTTCAAAAATGTTAAACTGATAAAATATAATAGACATCAAGTTTAACTGCAGCGGAACAAGCAATCCATTAAAAGAGTCAAGTAGAAAATAAACTCTACTATCTTTAATGATTTAAAAGGTTTTTCAACACTGTGATCGCTGGGACTCAGCTTAATAAAATAATTCACATCATCGAATCACCCCTGCACTACGGCCAAGGATATTCGTTTATTCATTAATGGTCATGATCATGCCAACAACTGTCCATCAACACACTACGGGCCAATGAGGACTTTTACCACATCATTTGTAACATTACGGTCATGATTATACCGAATAATCCCTGGTCATAATCATACCAAGTCCATCTATGCACTACAGGCCACAGATGACTTTCAACATTTTATAAACATGAGGATGATGACAATGATATAAGAATTCAATAAAACAAGTTCATGAATTAATTTATCCAAGAATTAACAACGTCCAAATTGTCAACATGATACTGCTTTGTGGAGTAAAATTCAAGAATGCTTAGAAGAATATTTTCATGAAAAGATACTGGATGAAACGCAATTATCAAGGATATTCCATAAATTTCATGGAGTATAGAAGTCAAAACTTAACCAACTGAGTATAATAAAGAATGGAATAACAAAAGAAATTACCATGCATGCGGTAGACCGCACAGACAGGTTATTCCAACTGAATAATAAATAATGGAACCAGGTCTGGCGTAAAACGCACAGACAGGATGTTTCAACAGAATAATAATAAAGACGGAACCAGGTCCGGTGTAAAACACACAGACAGGATGTTCCAACAGAATAATAATAAAGACGGAACTAGGTCCGGTGTAAAACACACAGACAGGATGTTCCAACAGAATAATAAAAGAATGTCACCAAGTATAGGGTAGACCGCGTATACAGGTTATTCCAACAGAATAATAAGAAATGGAATAACAACAGTTCTCTTCATGAATAAGAAAGAATAACACCCCTTACCGTTTTAAAGAAGAGCTGAAATAGGGAAGTAGTTAAGTAGTAGAATACTCTTCTTCTCTCTCTATAGTTTCTCTCTATAGTTTCTCTCTCTAGAGTTCAGTGAATTCGTAAGAAATAATGAAGGAATGAGCTGCTATTTATAGAAAAATAGAATGCATAGTAACTAATCCATGAACGGTCCAGATTGATTACTTTAATCTGACGGTCTATATTTAAAGAAAAATCTTTTAAATAAAATATAATATATTCTATTTATAGAATAACTTTAATAAAGTATTCTGTTTTATATAAAAAGATGTTTCTGTTTTATTACGTTAATAGTACGAATAAAACAAAACGTCATTATCGCTAAATAATTCATATTATTAATTGACAATAATTGAATCAAACTGAGTGACTTCTCACATAAGCATTAATAATCAATACCGTGTGCTACTATGCAACCACATGTATTACTGTACTTTTATTACCGAGTAGTTCAACAGTATCAATGGTAAAACTTCCGCTGTTATTTTTAATAAAATATTTTTGTCGTTTTCTCAATCCGACAATAATTTTGTTGTGGGGTTCACCAATGATTGTGCCGTTGTACGAATATTCCCTGTTAAAACGAATATTCCCCGACCAATCGAATATTATATAACAACTTGCGTACTTTGTAAAATTTATAAATATTACCCACAACTATAACATTATATCAAATTAACTCCGTAATATTCAAAAATGATATTTATAGAAAATTCATCTTTATTTATAAAAGTTGGGGTCTTACAGATTATGTATCATGTATTTTGTCCACTCAAAATAGATTGTGTGGACCTATTTTAGGGGCGTCACAGTTTAAAGATCATGTAAGTCTAACTAATTGAGGAATTACGGGACTTGATTTCGATATACGGAGGCCGAGTTATCTGCCCGTTTGCCCAACTTACGAAAACTTAGAACAAAAGTTGAAAAAGAGACCAAAACCCATCTTGGGCGTCAAAACGACACGCAAACACAGATATAACACCGTATAGGTATTAGGCACACATTAAAACTTACGGGACTCAATTTCGATATACGAAAGTTGAGTTATCAGCCCGTTTGCCTAACTTACGAAATCTTAGAACAAAAGTAAAAAATAGATCAAAACCCGCCTCGGGCGTCGAAACGACACGCAAAAATATACATAGCACCGCATAGGTATTAGGCACGCGTTACAAGATACATGACTCGATTGCGATATACGGAGGCCGAGTTATCAACCCGTTTGCCTAACTTACGAAAACTTAGAACAAAAGTAAAAAAAGAGACCAAAACCCGCCTTGGACGTCAAAACGACATGCAAACACATACATAGCATGACATAGGTATTAGGTATGCGTTACAATTTATGGGATGCAATTTTGATATACGGAGGGTGAGTGATCAGCTTGTTTGTCTAACTTACGCAAATATAGAACAATAGTCGAAAAAGAGACCAAAACTCGCCTCGGGCGTCGAAACGACACGCAAACACAAATATAACACCGCATAGGTATTAGGCACGCGTTACAACTTACGGAACTCAATTCCGATATACGGAGGCCGAGTTATGAGCCTGTTTGCCTATTTTGTTAAAACTTGAAGAACACAAACTAAAATAATTTAAATATGTTCTCTTTTCGACTTTGTTATTAATATTTTACTTTTGTAGGGTCTTATTGACGAGATTCGTGGAGGTGGAGGCAACAAAACAGGCGATGACTGCTGAGTTGGTGGCGAGTAGACTTTAGTACAGGGTGGGACCGGCTGTGGGACTGGCGATGATACTACTGACACTTCTGATTTGGGTTGTAGTTAGTTTATGTTTATATTATAACTTTCATGTATGTACTTGTACTGTCTTTGAGTTGTACAGACTAGAGTTTTGTATCTACATATTTGATGGTTAATAGCAAAAGATATTCGATTATTACGTACATAGGTTATTTCCGATGGAATATTACGTCAGAAATTTGGTCGTACATATACGAATCGAAGATACCATCCGTCACAAATTCTGTCGTACCTATCTTATCTAGGACGGATTATCTCCGACGAAATTTCATTGAAAATAAGTTATTTACGACTGAATAAATAGGACGAAACTTTTTGTCGAGTATAATATTCCTTATTTCCGAAGAAACTATTCCCTCGGAAGTAACCTATTTCCGACTGAAAATTAAAATATACCGGTATTTATTAAAAATTCGGTAATTATTAAATTCGACGAAATTTCTGTCGAAAATACCTTATTCCGTCGGAATTAACTATTTTTTTTAAATACATATTTTAAAAGTACAATTTCCAGGTGTTTAAACCCATTTATTTTCCTGTAACCTATCACAACATAATACACAGTAATATAAACCTGTATCTCACATTCAAATATTCAACGTAACGCTAAAAATGATAGCAACACATCCAGCAAAACGTAATCTACTAACTGATTATCATCAACACTACTGAGCTAACAATTACAAATATAAGCTAATGTTCCATAAATGATAAACAATTTAATTTACAATACTTATATAGACGCAATTAGACACTACAATATATACAAATAAGATAAATCAAACACTTACTGATTAACATGTGTATATACTCAATACCAAACCAAATTCAAAAGATATAATATATCAGTCCCAAAACTAAACAAAAAATATATCAGTCCCAAACTGATCACAAAGCAAAATATGTATTCAAATTAATAGTATCACAAAATCAGAACATGTAACAGTCCCAAATATAACTCCTCGATCAGTCCCAATTCAAATTACATAACAGTATCACAAAATCAGGGACTTCAAATTATTTATAATTACTGATTATGGCAGAAAAACTATATTAACAATTATTATGAAGTTAATTAGGGAATTCCAAATAAGGGAAAAATTAGGGCAGAACCTTAAAGCTTTAAACTAGCTGATAATGGTAGAGGAGGAGGAGGAAACGGCGCCGTCACAAGCTTTCCCAAACCACCACAGCCGCCACAAGCTGCTGCCGGAAAAAATGGCGCCGCCACGAGCTGCTGCCGGGAGGGAACTTTGATTTTAGGGCCCCTACTGTTTGTGAGATGGAGTGATGGAGAGATGGAAAGCTATCGACGGAGAGACGGAGAGTAATTTGAGAGAAATAAACGAAATGGGTGACTGAGGCTGAATTGATTTGATTTTAGGTTTTATAAGTTAATTTCGACGGAATATCCGTCGGATATAAATCCTTCGGAGTTAACTTATCCTCGTCGGGCATTCCCTCGGATATAATTATATTTTTGTCGAAGATAGCTTTCGCGCTGGCAGAAAATTTGGTGTCAGGGAGGGCCTTCTATATATTTTCAACGGAATTCCGTCGTGATTAACTTATGTTCGAGGGATTTATATTCGAGGCATTATTCTGTCGAAATTACATTATTTTTGACGGAATATATTCCGTCGAGGTTACGTCCATCGGAATTATCCCTTTTTCTTTTAGTGAATATCATGTAATTTCTGTTATTATTACTGACAACTTCTAACTTACTAGTACAAAGACTAAATATTATTATTTTTTGGGTTGGGTTGGGGAGGGGAGGGGAGGGGAGGGGAGGGGTGGGGGGTTGGGGTGGGCAGGATGGGTGGTGAGGTGTACGTCTATATAATTACTGAATATTATTTTTTGGGAAGGGTAAGGGTGGAGGGTGGGGGTGGGCAAGTGAGGATGTATACATAATCAGTCAATATTATTTTTTTGAGGGTAGGGCAGGATAGGGTGGGGTAGGGTGGGGTGGGATGAGTGTATATATAATATGTAAATATTATTTTTGGGGGTGGGCGGGATGAGGTTGTATACATTATCAGTAAATATTATTTTTTTGGGATGGGGATGGGGAGTGGGAGTGGGGGTGGGGTGAGTGTATATAATCACTGAATATTATTTTTTTAGAAAGAGTGGGAGGGGGTGGGGGTGAGCTAGGGTGGGGTGTATAAATAATCACTGAATATTATTTTTTTGGGTATGGGCGGTAGGGCTAGGGGCAGGGGTGGGATGGGGGGATGGGGGTAGTGTAAGACCTTGAATTTTTTAAAATAAAAGTATTCAATTTTTCTATTTAGTAAATAGTTAAATTGATAAAAGTTTAAAGTTAAGGGTGATATATATAAATTTTTTAAAATAAGTAAGTGGTTATAAAATACTCATTGTTGTCGAGGAATATTCATTTGGTCGTGGAATATTCTTACGATGGCACAACCATTTGTGGGTCCCATAACAAAAATTGTCGAATAAAAAAAATGACAATAATAATTTTTTTTAAAAAAATAACGGCGTAGCTATTACCGTTAATGTGACGCCCCCAAAATTAGGTATACATCACCCATCTTGGGTCGTCAGATACATAGTACAGAATACAAATACAACTTACTAATACAACTGTCGTGTACAATACGACAAAACATAAACTGTGAGTTTGAATACAAGTATTATCTTCTAGAGAGTATTCATACTCAAAAGGAGTTCTCATTACATTTATTAACACACCATTACATAGAATAGTGAGGACTACTAACTAATACTATCATTCGGACCATCACTCCGTTCCCCGACTTGCCCCAGCTACGTTCTCATTTCCTGAAGAGAACAGTGAAAGAAAGGGTGAGCTCAACTAGCCCAGTAAGAAATATTATGACTAAGATAATGCAGAATAAATTATCATTAGCCTTCAACAATGTTAAACTGATAAAATATAATAGACATCAAGTTTAACTGCAGCGGAACAAGCAATCCATTAAAAGAGTCAAGTAGAAAATAAACTCTACTATCTTTTATGATTTAAAAGATTTTCCAACACTGTGATCGCTGAGACTCAGCTTAATAAAATAATCCACATCATCGAATCACCCCTGCACTACGGCCAAGGATATTCGTATATTCATTAATGGTCATGATCATGCCAACAACTGTCCATCAATGCACTACGGGCCAATGAGGACTTTTACCACATCATTTGTAACATTACGGTCATGATTATACCGAATAATCCCTGGTCATAATCATACCAAGTCCATCTATGCACTACAGGCCACAGATGACTTTCAATATTTTATAAACATGAGGATGATGACAATGATATAAGAATTCAATAAAACAAGTTCAAGAATTAATTTATCCAAGAATTAACAACGTCCAAATTGTCAACATGATACTGCTTTGTGGAGTAAAATTCAAAAATGCTTAGAAGAATATTTTCATGAAAAGATACTGGATGAAACGCAATTATCAAGGATATTCCACAAATTTCATGGAGTATAGAAGTCAAAACTTAACTAACTGAGTATAATAAAGAATGGAATAACAAAAGAAATCACCATGCATGCAATAGACCGCACAGACAGGTTATTCCAACAGAATAATAAATAATGGAACCAAGTCCGGCGTAAACGCACAGACAGAATATTATGACAGAATAATAAATAATGGAACCAGGTCCGGTGTAAAACACACAGACAGGATATTCCGACAGAATAATAAATAATGGAACCAGGTCCGGTGTAAAACACACAGACAGGATATTCCGACAGAATAATAAATAATAGAACCAGGTCCGGTGTAAAACACACAGACAGGATGTTCCAACAGAATAATAATAAAAACGGAACCAGGTCCGGTGTAAAACACACAGACAGGATGTTCCAACAGAATAATAGAAGAATGTCACCAGGTATAGGGTAGACCACGTATACAGGTTATTCCAACAGAATAATAAGAAATGGAATAACAACAGTTCTCTTCATGAATAAGAAAGAATAACACCCCTTACCGTTTTAAAGAAGAGCTGAAATAAGGAAGTAGTTAAGTAGCAGAATACTCTTCTTCTCTCTCTCTATAGTTTCTCTCTATAATTTCTCTCTCTAGAGTTCAGTGAATTCGTAAGAAATAATGAAGGAATGAGCTGCTATTTATAAAAAAATAGAATGCATAGTAACTAATCTATGAACGGTCCAGATTGATTACTTTAATCTGACGGTAAAGTCCCATGTATAAAAAATCTAATGATTTAAAAGATTTTCAACACTGTGATCGCTCTCAGCTTAATAAAATAATCCACATCATCGAATCAACTAAAATATCAATGAGGTTTGTAACATTACGGTCTTATACCGAATAATCCCTGGTCATAATCATACCAAGTCCATCTATGCACTATGACTTTCAACATTTTATAAACGACAATGATATAAGAATTCAATAAAACAAGTTCAAGAATTAATTTATCCAAGAATTAACAACGTCCAAATTGTCAACATGATAAGTAAAATTCAAGAATGAATATTTTCATGAAAAGATAATGAACAATTATCTCCACAAATTTCATGGAGTATAGAAGCTGAGTATAATAAAGAATGGAATAACAAAAGAAATACCATATATTCCGACTAATGGAACCAGGTCCGGTGTAAAACACACAGACTATAATAGGTCCGGTGTATGTTTAATAATATGATGTTCCAACAGAATAATAATCCAGGTCCGGTGTAAAACACACAGACAGGATGTTCCAACAGAATAATAGAAGAATGTCACCAAGTATAATACAGGTTATTCCAACACAACACATGAATTAACACCCCTTATAAAGAAGAGCTGAAATAAGGAAGTAGTTAAGTAGCAGAATACTCTTCTTCTCTCTCTCGTTTCTCTCTATAGTTTCTCTCTCTAGAGTTCAGTGAATTCGTAAGAAATAATGAAGGAATGAGCTGCTATTTATAGAAAAATAGAATGCATAGTAACTAATCCATGAACGGTCCAGATTGCTGACGGTCCATATTTAAAGGTGTCTGTTTTATTACGTTAATAATACGAATAAAACAAAACGTCATTATCGCTAAATAATTCATATTATTAACTGACAATAATTGAATCAAACTGAGTGACTTCTCACATAAGCATTAATAATCAATACCGTGTGCTACTATGCAACCACACGTATTACTGTACTTTTACTACCGAGTAGTTCAACAGTAACAATGGTAAAATTTCCGCCGTTATTTTTAATAAAATATTTTTGTCGTTTTCTCAATCCGACAATAATTCCGTTGTGGGGTCCACCAATGATTGTGTCGTTGTACGAATATTCCCTGTTAAAACGAATATTCCCCGACCAATCGAATATTATATAACAACTTGCGTACTTTGCAAAATTTATAAATATTACCCACAACTATAACATTATATCAAATTAACTCCATAATATTCAAAAATGATATTTATAGAAAATTCATCTTTATTTATAAAAGTTGGGGTCTTACAACCTCCCCTTCTTATGAAATTTCGCCCTCGAAATTAGGGTACGTACCTGGTATGTCGAAGAGGTAAGGATACCTTGATTTCATTTCAGATTCTAACTCCCAAGTCATTTCCTCAACATCGTGGTTTCTCCACAAAACTTTGACTTGAGGTATAACCTTGGAGCGTAGAATATGTTCCTTCTTATCCAAGATTTGAACAGGAACTTCTTCATACGTCAAATCCTCCGCTATTTCGTCCGGTTCTAACTCAATAATGTGGTTCGGGTCTTCCACATATTTGCGTAACATGGATATGTGAAAAACGTTATGAACACGAGACATACTTGGCGGTAAAGCGAGTCTATAAGCCACAGTTCCTACTCGATCGAGGATTAAAAATGGACCGATGAATCGAGGATTGAGCTTTCCTCTCTTTCCAAATCTCGTAACTCCTTTCCATGGAGCAACACGTAAGAACACATGATCTCCTACATCAAATTCCACGTCCTTTCGATGAAGATCAGCATAACTCTTTTGTCGATCTTGTGAGGTTTTTATACGTTGTCGGATCGTTTGAATCTTTTCTGTAGTCATACGTACCAACTCCGGTCCCAACAACGTTGCTTCACCCACCTCATCCCAGCATACTGGAGAACGACATTTTCTTCCATACAATGCTTCGAATGGAGCCATGCCAATACTTGCTTGATAACTGTTGTTGTAGGAAAACTCCACCAATGGTAAGAACTTGTCCCAACTTCCCTTGAAGTCAAAGACACAGAGTCTTAATAGATCTTCAAGAGTTTGAATAGTCCTCTCTGATTGTCCGTCCGTCTGAGGATGATATGCTGAACTAAATCGTAACTCCGTGCCCATAGCTTTTTGTAAACTAACCCAAAATCGTGAAGTGAATCTTGGGTCTCGGTCAGAAACTATGGATACTGGCATACCATGCAGTCTTACAATCTCGTTTATGTACATACGAGCAAGACGTTCAAGTGTATAAGTTTCTCGTATCGGTAAGAAATGAGCAGACTTGGTCAATCTATCAACAATGACCCAAATCGCATCAATACCTTGAGAAACCTTAGGAAGACCGGTAACGAAATCCATGGTAATGTGCTCCCACTTCCATTCTGGAATTTCAAGTGGTTGCAATGGACCTTTTGGTACTTGATGCTCCGCTTTGACTCGTTGACAAGTTAGACACCTTGAGATAAACAACGCTATCTCTCTCTTCATATTGCTCCACCAAAATGTATGACGAAGATCATGATACATTTTGGTACTTCCAGGATGGATTGCAAACGGTGTGTTGTGCGCCTCCATCATGATTTCATACTTTAAATCAGGGTTGTTAGGAACACAAAGTCTGGAGTTGACTCGAAGTATTCCTTCTTCATCGATTCTTGCTTCCGGCATAGCACCTTCTTGCACTTTCTTCCTCATACGCATCAGCTCCAGGTCTGTAGCTTGAGCAGCTTTAACTTTATCGATTAAAGTCGGTTCTACTCGTATATTCGCCATCATCACATGGGTCCCTGGAGTCTTTAACTCTATCTCCATCCTTTGCAAATCACACAAAATGGGCCTTTGTGTTGACAATATCGCACTCGTACTTGCATATGATCTTCTACTCAATGCGTCAGCTACCACGTTCGCTTTTCCAGGATGGTATTGAATGGTATGATCATAATCTTTCAACAGTTCAAGCCAACGTCGTTGTCGCATGTTGAGTTCCTTTTGAGTGAAGAAATATTTGAGGCTTTTATGATCCGTAAAGATCTCCACCTTCTCCCCATACAAGTAATGCCTCCAAATTTTAAGTGCAAAGACAACAGCTGCCAACTCTAGATCATGAGTAGGATAATTCCTCTCATATTCCTTGAGTTGTCTTGATGCATAGGCTATGACTTTTCCATGTTGCATGAGAACGCATCCCAACCCTTTGCTCGAAGCATCACTGTAGATGACAAATCCCTCCGAGCCAGATGGTATTGTTAGAACAGGTGCTGAAATGAGTCTCCTCTTGAGTTCTTGAAAACTCTGCTCACATTCTTCGCTCCAACCGAACTTTGTATCTTTCCGAGTCAGCTGAGTTAATGGAGTAGCGATTCGAGAAAATCCTTCCACGAATCTCCGATAATAACCAGCTAAACCAAGAAAGCTACGTACTTCGGTCACTGATTTAGGTTGCTCCCAGCTTTGAATAGCTTCAATCTTTGCCGGGTCAACAGATATTCCACGACTTGATACTACGTGCCCAAGGAATGCTACCTCTTCCAGCCAGAACTCGCATTTCTTCAACTTGGCATAAAGTTTGTATTCACGAAGCTTTTGGAGTACCAGCCTCAAGTGTTGCTCATGATCTTCACGGCTTTTGGAATAAACAAGGATGTCATCGATAAAGACGACCACAAAGTGATCCAAATATTCCTTGAATACCCTGTTCATCATATCCATGAAGGCAGCAGGAGCATTAGTCAATCCAAAAGACATAACTAAGAATTCATAATGCCCATACCGAGTTCTGAAGGCCGTCTTTGGAATATCCTCAGTTCTAACCTTCAGCTGATGATATCCAGAACGAAGATCGATCTTTGAAAAGAATTGTGCTCCTTGCAACTGGTCAAACAGGTCATCAATACGTGGCAATGGGTACCTATTTTTGATGGTGACATGATTCAACTCCCGATAATCAATACAAAGTCGCATACTCCCATCTTTCTTCTTCACGAACAGAACAGGAGCACCCCAAGGAGAAGTACTAGGACGAATAAAACCAATGTCTAACAATTCCTGCAGTTGGGTCTTTAACTCCTGAAGTTCAATAGGAGCCATTCGATATGGGGCTTTGGAAATGGGTTTTGTACCGGGTTCAAGGTCGATACAAAATTCAATTTCACGCTCTGGGGGTAGGCCAGGAAGTTCTTCGGGAAATACGTCAGGAAATTTATTAACAACAGAAATATCATTCAAAGCTGACGTATTTTTGTTTAGATCTGTGACATGAGCTAAGAAAGCTTGACATCCGTTTTTCAATAAACGAATAGCTTTATGGCTTGAGATGACAGCGATTGATTTTAATGGTTTGGTTGCTTGAATTCGCATAATAGGTCGATTAGGAATATGAAAGCTAACAACCTTACGAAAACAATCAATTTTTGCATGATGAGTAGTTAACCAATCAATCCCTAGAATCACGTCAAATGCAAGTATTTTTAATGAAATAAGATCGACAGGTAATGTGTGGGTACCAACTTGAACCAAACAAGACTTATAAACCGTGGATGTAATGAAGGTTTCTCCCAATGGAGTTTCAACAGCTAAGTCAAAGTCTAATTTCTCCGGAATCAAATTTAATCGATGAGCGCAAGTAGGAGAAATAAAAGAATGGGTAGAACCGGTATCAAATAAAGTATAGACTTCGTTAGAGTTTATGATAAGCTTACCCGTGATGACCTCATTCGGGTTCCTTGCTTTCTGGGAGTTCACAACAAACGCTCTCCCTTGCACAACCGGTTTTGACTTTTCTGGGACGGCCTTTGGTGCCTCCATCCTAGCTGAATTTGTCTTCGGTAAACGACAAAATCGGGCTAAATGACCTTCTCTTCCACAATTATAACATGCTTTGGACGGCATCGCGCAGTTTGGACTGATGTGCCCCTCCCCTCCGCATTTGAAACATATGATAGGTGGTCGTTCTCCTTCCTTAACAACAGGTGCTGGTGCTGACGTCTTTCCATCATTGTTGAATCTCCTCTTCTTGAAATGCCCATTCTTATTGTTTTGGCCCTGATTACCACCGAAGTGGTTACCATTTCTGGCCTGTTGATTCCCTCCACGCTTGTTGTCACCGCTTCGATGACTGCTCTCACTGGTATTATCATTTTGCCGGCTGCTCTCTTTTGGTTGCGTTGTCTCGTTATCGCGCTCCACCAACTGAGCCCTATTTACAACATCTGAATACAAACACAATTTATGAGAAACAAGATGTTGACGTATCTCCGGCTTCAAACCTCTTAAAAACATCCGCGTCATTCTTTCTTCATTATCCACCAGGTGGGACGCAAACCAGGATAACTCGGCAAATTTTGCCTCGTACTGCGACACGGTCATATTATTCTGCTCCAATTTGATGAACTCCACCTCCTTCATGTGACGAATACTCTCGGGAAAGTATTTGTCGTTAAACAGCTCTTGGAACTTCTCCCAAGACATCTTCAGTGCGGCAGGTTGAGTACGCTTTATCGATTCCCACCAGTAATCTGCCTCTCCTCGCAACATAAAGGCGGCAAAGGGAACCTTTTGCTCCTCGGAGCAACCCAAGACATCAAATATCTTGGTGATCTGCTTTATCCATGTTTCAGCTACAAGTGGTTTGGGTTCTCCCTTAAACTCCGGTGGTCCCAGCTCCTTAAACTGTTTAGCGGTGACCGCCAGAGAGTTTCCAGTATTTCCACCTACATTGTGGACAGGAGCCGCTTTCACCTGTTGTTGCATGAATTGCATAAAGCCTCTGAACATTTGATCATTCATCATTTGGTCAGTGTTGTTGTTTGCATGAGGATTGTCACCTTCCTGATGCACATTATCCTGATTATTGATATGTGGTGAATCAACAGTCGCCTGTGCTCCATTGCTATTCTCAACATTCTCAGATGCCATTTTCAGATACTGCCACAAAATAAAAATTAATTGATATGTCATATTTTATCCTTATATTATGACCGACCAATTAAATACCATGCAAATAAACTTAGGTAGGTCATACTAGCGAAGGAATTCCCCGTCTCTCCCCTCCTAGTTCTATTCTCACATCTTAGCCAGGGATCATATCCCTAAGCTCTGATACCAACTGTGACGCCCCCAAAATTAGGTATACATCACCCATCTTGGGTCGTCAGATACATAGTACAGAATACAAATACAACTTACTAATACAACTGTCGTGTACAATACGACAAAACATAAACTGTGAGTTTGAATACAAATATTATCTTCTAGAGAGTATTCATACTCAAAAGGAGTCCTCATTACATTTATTAACACACCATTACATAGAATAGTGAGGACTACTAACTAATACTATCATTCGGACCATCACTCCGTTCCCCGACTTGCCCCAGCTACGTTCTCATTTCCTGAAGAGAACAGTGAAAGAAAGGGTGAGCTCAACTAGCCCAGTAAGAAATATTATGACTAAGATAATGCAGAATAAATTATCATTAGCCTTCAACAATGTTAAACTGATAAAATATAATAGACATCAAGTTTAACTGCAGCGGAACAAGCAATCCATTAAAAGAGTCAAGTAAAAAATAAACTCTACTATCTTTTATGATTTAAAAGATTTTCCAACACTGTGATCGCTGAGACTCAGCTTAATAAAATAATCCACATCATCGAATCACCCCTGCACTACGGCCAAGGATATTCGTATATTCATTAATGGTCATGATCATGCCAACAACTGTCCATCAATGCACTACGGGCCAATGAGGACTTTTACCACATCATTTGTAACATTACGGTCATGATTATACCGAATAATCCCTGGTCATAATCATACCAAGTCCATCTATGCACTACAGGCCACAGATGACTTTCAACAGAATATAAACATGAGGATGATGACAATGATATAAGAATTCAATAAAACAAGTTCAAGAATTAATTTATCCAAGAATTAACAACGTCCAAATTGTCAACATGATACTGCTTTGTGGAGTAAAATTCAAGAATACTTAGAAGAATATTTTCATGAAAAGATACTGGATGAAACGCAATTATCAAGGATATTCCACAAATTTCATGGAGTATAGAAGTCAAAACTTAACCAACTGAGTATAATAAAGAATGGAATAACAAAAGAAATCACCATGCATGCGATAGACCGCACAGACAGGTTATTCCAACAGAATAATAAATAATAGAACCAGGTCCGGCGTAAACGCACAGACAGGATATTCCGACAGAATAATAAATAATGGAACCAGGTCCGGTGTAAAACACACAGACAGGATATTCCGACAGAATAATAAATAATGGAACCAGGTCCGGTGTAAAACACACAGACAGGATATTCCGACAGAATAATAAATAATGGAACCAGGTCCGGTGTAAAACACACAGACAGGATGTTCCAACAGAATAATAATAAAAACGGAACCAGGTCCGGTGTAAAACACACAGACAGGATGTTCCAACAGAATAATAGAAGAATGTCACCAAGTATAGGGTAGACCACGTATACAGGTTATTCCAACAGAATAATAAGAAATGGAATAACAACAGTTCTCTTCATGAATAAGAAAGAATAACACCCCTTACCGTTTTAAAGAAGAGCTGAAATAAGGAAGTAGTTAAGTAGCAGAATACTCTTCTTCTCTCTCTCTATAGTTTCTCTCTATAGTTTCTCTCTCTAGAGTTCAGTGAATTCGTAAGAAATAATGAAGGAATGAGCTGCTATTTATAGAAAAATAGAATGCATAGTAACTAATCTATGAACGGTCCAGATTGATTACTTTAATCTGACGGTCCATATTTAAAGAAAAATCTTTTAAATATAATATATTCTATTTATAGAATAACTTTAATAAAGTATTCTATTTTATATAAAAAGATGTTTCTGTTTTATTACGTTAATAATACGAATAAAACAAAACGTCATTATCGCTAAATAATTCATATTATTAACTGACAATAATTGAATCAAACTGAGTGACTTCTCACATAAGCATTAATAATCAATATCGTGTGCTACTATGCAACCACACGTATTACTGTACTTTTACTACCGAGTAGTTCAACAGTAACAATGGTAAAATTTCCGCCGTTATTTTTAATAAAATATTTTTGTCGTTTTCTCAATCCGACAATAATTCCGTTGTGGGGTCCACCAATGATTGTGTCGTTGTACGAATATTCCCTGTTAAAACGAATATTTCCCGACCAATCGAATATTATATAACAACTTGCGTACTTTGCAAAATTTATAAATATTACCCACAACTATAACATTATATCAAATTAACTCCATAATATTCAAAAATGATATTTATAGAAAATTCATCTTTATTTATAAAAGTTGGGGTCTTACAGTTAACACTGTTGAAATACTCGGTGGTTAAAACACAGTAATACGCGGTATTGCTCAGTAGCACACGGTATTGCACAGATTATTAATTCTTACGTAAGAAGACACTACTCAATAATTGTTACAGCAATTACTGTTTAATATTTTATTTTATTGATTCAATAATTACTGCGTTGATATTTTATATTGTCGATTCATTAATTGTCATTTCACAGTATTTCTCATTATGAGATCAATAATTCATATAATTTGAATAATATTATTAGATAACATTATTGACAATGTCTAAGAAAGTTCTGTCTAGGAGAGGTTATTTAATTGCGCGCCAGTAAGCATAAATCTTTACCGGAAGGTCCCCTCTTTCTTGGGAACGACATGGTTGTCATTATTGTGATTCTGTAATATTATTTGAGAATAATTAATTATTGATATATGATACGAAAAATATTTATTTTATGTGGATATAAATGGAGAAATTTTTAGAAAAGTGACAATTGTTGAAAATTGATATTTTATCTTTTCTGATAAATTAATTTATTCAAATATATTATTATATTACATTATAAATGTATAATGCGATAATATAATAATATAATAATAGTGATATTTTTATAATGAATGTGTGATATATGAATAAATGAGGAGGAAGAGTATTTTTGTTACAATAAATGCTAAAAATATGTTAAACATGTTGATGGGCTCCATTTTTGACTGAAATTTGATTATAGCCTACAAAATCGTCCGTATCTGGATTTCGGTCATTTTCTATTTAGAATTTGGAAAAACTTAAATCTTCAAAGTTGTAGAGAATTAAATTTCCTATAAAATAGACATAAAATTCGAATTTTTTTTTGATAAAAGGGCTATTTATTATGAATTATTGAAGTTCCGAAATAATTGATTTTTAGAGTTTTAATTATTATTTTTAAGAAAAACATTTTTTGTGAGTTGGTGGGCCCCACTTATTGTTGTAAATGCTGAATTCAAATTGTCAAAGTGGGCGTAGGAAGTTTTAAAAAAATAATAATATTTTATTAAATTTTCTACTTTGGTGTTCTAAGTATTTTTCTATAAATAGGGTGAGGCGAACCCAACTTTAGAAGGGTGTTTTGTCACTATCATACAAGATGTCTAATGACATATAACTTCGTGTTATCATAAGACAGGGTTGTGCACATCCACTTGCTGAGTATATCTACGAGCACTACCTATATAATCTTAAAGCGTGGTTGAAATATAATTCTTAATTGGAGACAATGGAGATAATTATATGTTAAGAGAAGACTCACCAATGGAAAGAACATGATAGTAATCTTCTCATTTTTCTTTGGGGTCTATTGGGTCAACCAAGGATAATTCTCCAGTCATATGATATCTATTATGCATGGCCTCCCATGTACGAAGGTTTCCTTGAGCATATTCCAAAGATTTTAATTTTTAAAATAGTTATTGACTGTACCTTTATGTAAGGTGTCATTGTGTTGTGATATCCAAGGTTAGAATAAGAGTTTCAGTTGGTATATATTTGTATTTAAACTCACAGTATATGTGTTGTCGTATTTTGCATGACAATTGTAATAATAAAGTTGTAATTATTTTTTGTACCATGTATTTGGCGACTCAGAATGGGTTGGGTGGTTTGGACCTATTTTAGGGGCGTCACAGTTAGTATCAGAGCTTAGGGATATGATCTCTGGCGGAGATCGGGGAATAGAACTAGGAGGGGAGAGACGAGTAATGTGAGACCCCAAATTTTATGAATAAAGATTTAAATTTTTCGAAATATTTTTTTGAATATTATGGTGTGGATTTGATATAATGTCATAGTTGTGGGTAATATTTATAAATTTTGAAAAATATGCAAGTTGTTGTATAATATTTGATTGGTCGGGGAATATTCGTTTTAACAGAAAATATTCGTACGACGACACAATCATTGGTGGACCCCACAACGGAATTATTGTCGAATTGAGAAAACGACAAAAATATTTTTATGAAAATAACGACGGAAGTTTTACCGTTAAAACTGTTGAACTACTCGGTAGTAAAAGTACAGTAATTCGCGTGGTTGCATAGTAGCACGCGGTATTAATTATTTATGCTTACGTGAGAAGTCACTCATTTTTGTTCAATTATTACTACAATAATTGTTGCATAGTATCTCACGTTATTTGATTCAATTATTGTCGATATTTTATATATTATTAAATCAATAATTGAGATATCAAAGTTATTAATATTATTATTTGCCATATTAACGATGTCTAGAAGTTCTGCCAAGGAGATGTTTGGTCACCTAATTACGCGCCAATAGGGAGAAATCCTTATTGAAAAGCCCCCTCTTTCTTGGGAACCACCTGGTCGATTAATATTGTGAATTATAATAATAATGATAAATGTTGTTAATTATATTGAGGTGTCTTTTTATGAAGTCACGGAAGTTTTTATATATATATATATATATATATATTAAATATATATAAAATTTGTTTTATTAGTATTATTAATGTAATAAAACAGAAAAGCTTTTTATATAAAACAGAATACTTTTATAAAGTTATTTATTTTATTAGACTATAAATAGAATATATTATATTCTATTATGCATAGTGTTTGCATAGTCGGACCACCGCCAGGGGGAGACCCCCCCTTGGACCCCCCGTCGTTGCGCACGATGGTCGTGACCCCAATATGTTATATATAGTTTTCTTTAATTAAATATAAACTGTTATGTGCTTATTGTGATATGCATAGTGCACAGTTATGGCCTTTTGACCCATAGGTTAGTGGTTTTTGGTTTTGAAATACGGCTTGCATGTCGTGCCTTTTTATAAATTCTAATGTAATATTCTCTTCTCATCTAAATCCCCTCGAATGTAACTCGAGGTTTCTTTATGTCATGTAATAATCTGTAATCGATGAAGATGACGAGATGGAGAACACGATGGAAAGATGATGATGGAAAGGAGGCACATGCATGAGGAAGATCCAAGGGAGCTACTATTTTGAAGATCTTTTACCACCTTAGATTGACCTTCAATCTTTCATTAGCTTGAAAAGATTGACAGTGGATTGAGCCATAACTGTGACACATTTATTTTTTGTGCACTTTATTTATACTTGTATGCGATATGATATGATAAATAATGTGCATGCTTAATAAGATTAAAATTGGTGAGATCTAAATTAATTTATAAAATCCCTCAATAAATTATTAAGTCTAAATCAGATGCCTTTCAATGAATAACGCTCATCAAGACCTTGATCAATGGATGTAGGTTTGCCAAAGTAAAGTATCCTATTTATCTAGGTAAGATGCGATAGGATAATTGTGATATCCAAACTGTTAAAATCACTGGGCCCGACTTAACTAAGTTATCTCAATAGGATTGTGGACTTAGAGGCATGGAGTTTGGTAGGTACCATTAGATGGACTAGAAATAATTGTTGTTTACCAAACTATCCAGGAGTTATATATGATATAATTGACAAGGGGTTGTCTACCTAAATAATTATGTTTTGAGAGAATAGCCAAAGCTAACTTAAGACATAATGAAATATGGATCTTAGCTCACTAGAAAGATTTAATAGAAAATGCTTTCCGAATTAATGGTGAGGGCTATTAATTTGAATAAAATAGTGGGAGGTATTTTTTGAATATACTGTTATCAATTACATAATATCAACTCTGCAATTTGACTTATTATTTTGGCACTTATAAATTGTAGATATCAATGGCAAACAACAACAACACAAGTAGGCTTTCACTACGATCAGTCCTTGAGAAGGATAAGCTGAGTCGAATTAATTTCCTTGACTGGCATAGGAACTTGAGGATTGTCCTCAAACAAGAGCGCAAGCTATATGTCATTGAAAAGCCCATTCCTGCAGTACCAGCTGACACTGCACCACGTGCAGAGCATAATGCTTACAAGAAGCATCAAGATGATGCTCTGGACGTGAGTTATCTCATGCTAGCAACTATGAACGCTGAGCTTCAGAAGCAACATGAGTTGATGGATGCTTATGAGATGATCGAGCATCTCAAGAAATTGTTCGAAGGGCATGCTCGACAGGAAAGGTATGATACAAACAAAGCGTTGCATCACTGCAAGATGGGTGAACGTGATCCAGTTGGTCTACATGTGCTGAAAATGATTGGGTATATTGAGTACCTTGATAGGTTGGGTTTTTAAATCACTCCGGAAGCCCAAACTGATCTTGTTTTGCAATCCTTGAACAACATCTACTCTCAATTTGTTATTAATTATCTTATGAATGAAATTGAGAAACCCCTTACTGAGTTATTGAGTATGTTAAGAACTGCCGAGAACAACATGAAAAAGGCAGGCCCTGCTCCCATAATAATGGTGCAAAAGGGGAATGCTAAAGGAAATTGGAAAGGCAAGAAGAAGATAGGATTTAAATCTGGTGCCAAACCCAATTCAAAAACCAAACAGGCCTTAAAACCTAAAGGTGGGGTGGCTAAAGAAGGTGAGTGTCACTTCTGTGGAAAACCTAGACACTGAAAGAGGAACTGTCATGCTTATTTTGAAGATGTGAAGAAAAAGAAAGGAAGTACGACTTCTGATTCAGGTATATATGTTATAGAAGTCAACTTGTCTACTTCTACATCATGGGTATTAGATACTGGATGTGGTTCTCATATTTGTGTTAATGTGCAGGAACTCCGAAGGAGTAGGACTTTGGCGAAATGAGAGGTTGACCTACGAGTTAGGAATGAAGCAAAAGTTGCTGCACTGGTCGTAGGAACTTATCATTTATCTTTGCCCTCTGGGCTAGTATTAGAATTAGAGGGTTGTTATTATGTGCCTGCTATCAGCAAAAACATTATTTCTGTTTCTTGTTTGGACAAGAAAGGTTTTTCATTTATAATAAAGAACAACCGTTGTTCGTTTTACTTAAATGATATATGCTATGTTGTTGCACAATTGTTTAATGGTCTCTATATTCTTGACTTAGAAATGCTTATCTATAACATAAATACAAAATGATTTAAATCAAATGATTCAAATCCGACATATCTCTGGCACTGTCGTTTAGGCCATATAAATGAGAAACGCATATCCAAACTCCATAAAGATGGGTTTTTGGATTCATTTGATTTTGAATCATATGAGAAATGCGAGTCTTGTTTATTAGGCAAGATGACTAAAGCCCCTTTCACTGGACACAGTGATCGGGCCAGCGATATATTGGGACTTACATATAGTGATGTATGTGGACCCATGAGTTCGTTAGCAAGAGGTAGGTTTTATTACTTCATTATATTTACTGACGATTTCAGTATATATGGATATGTGTATCTTATGAGACACAATTCCGAATCCTTTAAAAAGTTCAAGGAATTCAAGAATGAAGTTCAAAACCAATTTAGCAAAAGCATAAAAGCCCTTCGATCCGATCGAGGAGGTGAATACTTAAGCCAAGACTTTGATGACCTTCTAAAGGAGTGTGGTATTATATCACAGCTCACTCCACCTGGAACACCACAATGGAATGGTGTATCTGAGAGGAGAAATCGCACCTTGTTGGACATGGTACGATCAATAATGAGTCATGCAGATCTTCCAATAAGCTTCTGGGGTAATGCCCTAGAGACAGCTGCATTCACACTTAACCGTGTTCCTACAAAGACGGTTCAGAAGACACCATATGAGATGTGGACTGGGAAACGTCTTAGTATGTCGTTCATGAAGATTTGGGGTTGTGAGGCATTTGTAAAAAGTTTGGATTCTGACAAGCTCGGACCTAAATCTGACAAATGTAATTTTGTGGGATACCCAAAAAAAACAAAAGGGTATTATTTCTATAAACCTTCTGAGAATAAAGTGTTTGTTGCTCGAACTGGTATTTTTCTAGAAAGAGAATTTGTCTCTAAAGGAAACAATGGGAGGAAAGTAGAACTCGAAGAAATTCGAGAACCACAGAATATCATTGAACCTGAGTTGGAACGTGAGTAGGAACCGCAAGATGTTGTGGAAAGTGAACCTGCTCAAATTACACAAGGAATTCGTAGATCTGGTAGGACACGCCAAGAGTCCGAGAGATATTATGGATATCTTGTGACTCAAAACGACGATGTGATGCTCATAGATCAGGATGAGCCTGCTTCCTACCAAGAAGCTATGAATGGACCAGATTCTGAGAGATGGCTTGAAGCCATGAGATCTGAAATGGACTCCATGTATACTAACCAAGTATGGACTTTGGTTGATCCACCCGAAGGGGTAAAACCAATCGGGTGCAAGTGGGTTTTCAAGAAGAAAACCGATATAGATTGTAATGTACAAACCTACAAAGGTCGACTGGTAGCAAAAGCTTACAAGCAAGTTCAAGGTGTTGACTATGATGAAACCTTCTCTCCAGTGGCAATGGTTAAATCCATCAGGATCTTATTTGCTATTGCAGCTTTTTATGATTACGAAATCTGGCAGATGGATGTCAAAACTGCTTTCCTTAACAGAAATCTCCTTGAGGATGTCTACATGACACAACCTGAGGGTTTTGTCAATCCAAAGGATGTTGGAAAGGTATGTAAGCTGCAGTGATCCATTTATGGATTGAAGCAAGCATCTCGGAGTTGGAATCTTCAATTTGATGAAGAAGTCAAAGAGTTTGGCTTTATTAAAAATGAAGATGAACCTTGTGTATATATAAGAAGGTTAGTGGGAGTCACATTGTATTTCTAGTATTATATGTTGACGACATATTAATTATTGGAAATGACATTCCTTCATTACAGGCTGTAAAAACATGGCTAAGAAAATGTTTCTCCGTGAAAGATTTAGGCGATGCAACCTACATTTTAGGTATCAGAATCTATAGAGATAGATCGAGAAAAATGCTCGGCCTAAGTCAAAGTACATATATTGATAAAGTGCTAAAACAGTTCAGCATGCAAGAGGCGAAAAAAGGACACTTACCCGTGACTCATGGTGTAAAGATCTCTAAGGCCCAATGTCCTAAATCACAAGATGATGAGGAGCGTATGAGAAAGATCACTTATGCTTCGGCAATTAGATCCATCATGTATGTAATGATATGTACTCTTCCGGATGTCTCGTATGCTTTGAGCATGACGAGAAGATACCAGTCGAATCCAGGTGAAGGTTACTGGACAGCAGTCAAGAATATCCTCAAGTACCTGAAAAGGACTAAGGATTCATTCTTGGTATATGGAGGTGAAGACGAACTGGCAGTAAAGGGTTACACAGATGCTAGTTTCCAGATTGACAATAATGACTATTAGTCTCAATCAGATTTTGTGTTTTGCCTGAATGGTGGAGCTGTTAGCTGGAAGAGTTCAAAGCAAGAGACAGTAGTCGATTCTACAATAGAGGTTGAGTATATTGATGCTTCTAGTGCGGCCAAGGAGGCTGTATGGATTAAAAAGTTCGTCACTGAACTTGGTGTTGTTCCAACCATTGTTGATCCGGTTATGCTATACTGTGATAATAATGGAGCCATTGCATAGGCTAAGGAACCCAGATCTCACCAACGATCCAAGCATATACTTAGGCGGTATAATCTCATCCGTGAAATCATTGATAGAGGAGATGTACATATAGGAAGAGTGCCAACAGATGATAATATTGTAGATCCACTGACCAAGACTTTGTCGCAGCAGAAGCATAAAGGTCACACTAGTTCCATGGGTATTAGATACACGAGTGATTGGCTCTAGTGCAAGTGGGAGACTGTTAGAGTTTATGCCCTAGAGGCCAATTATTTCATATAATTGCTTAACGTTTTAATATTATATTTGATTGAATAAATGAATGATTTTATTATGGTTTTATTTACTGCGTTATATAAATGTTAACATAATAAAAAAAATCCTTATAATAGTGATACAAATTATATAGTTTCAAGTATGTGACTTGAACATAAGATTATATAATTACAATTAGTATCATTGTTCTTAAATGTCTCTAGTCGAGTATCATTGTTGATGAGACAACAATGATGCATTGAGACCAGTATGTGGATTGACTGATGACCAAATCTCATTGGTCATAAATATATGAGATATTAAGTTAATGCATAGGTACATGTTAGAGAACGATGTACTGGACAGACCCGCCATGAGAATTCTACGTGGAACATTATGCAAAGTGTCATTAGCGATTCTCATAGTGACAATGATGTAATGGTCCTCCGACCTGAAATCACTATATTACTACACGAGAAATTATGTACTTTGATATCATCAAATGTCACCTTTAATAGGGTGGACTTTAAAGGTGATTATTGGTACATCATGAATCGTGTGAGAAATATGAGTGATCTAAATGGAATTTAACCCTCCTATATATTAGGGGTGATATCCATAGGCCTCTTGATTGAGTAAGACTATAAAATGCGTGGCCATGCTCAAATAGTGATTTGTTTCATATAGTCTACTCATTGATCAAGAAAACACAGATTAAATTATGAAGAGTATGACACATTCCATGACTCGAGTTTAATCTAGGATGTCAAGGTTAAAAGGATTAAATTGCATTGAAACATTGGTTACGAAAAGGTTGAATCGAATCATCGATCTTATTATTACTTGGGTAGCAGTGATGCATTACTAGATGCCGCTCACTGTTTATAATTTTATAATATGATTTTAAAATTATTGCCAACGTAATAATAACCTATAGGGTCACACACAAAGAACGTAATTAAAAGGGAATTAATTTAAATTGTAAAGATTTAAATATGTCAATATGATTGATAGAATTTAAATTACGAATCTAAATTAATAGGATAATTTATATATAGGTATATTAATTAAGTAAGACTTAATTAAGATATATACATATATAAATTTGGATTTTATTAGATTAGGGTTTTTGATTAATTCCTATTAACTACTATATATATGATATATAGCAGCCATTTTTGGTAACGAATCATAACCTAAGAAAACCCTAGCCGCTCTTAGAGAGAGACTAGAGAAAAATAGTTTCGAAAATCCTCATCCTTGGTGGCTAGTACCGCGGTTCCTTTTTCCTGCATATCGTACGACGATTCGCGGGGCATTCGTGTGGATACCGTAGAGACGCAGTTCGTTTGGATTGTGTTGGAGATTCGACCGCATCGATTCTAGCTTCAATAATCGGTATAAATTTCTAACCACTGAATTAATTTGGTTTTCGCATGGATCCTATTTTTGGGGTTTCGCATTTGCACTTTAAATTGTTTATGTTCCGCTGCGTTTTATGTGACGAAACCCTACATGATTATGGCTATGGATTCTCTTCGGCCAAGGGTGCAAAGATGAATTATTTTATGGCATGATCATGACCATTGATAAATACACGAATATCCTTGGCCCGTAGTGCATGGATAATTTGTGGTTGTGATACTAATGAATATCATTGGCCGTAGTGCAGGGATGATGTGGATTATTTAAGCTGAGTTCTAGCGATAAAAGTGATGAAAAATCTTTTAAATCATAGAAGATAGTAGATTTTATTCTCTACTAGACTCTTTTAATGGATTGCTTGTTTCGCTGCAGTTAAACTTGATATTTGTTATATTTTATCAGTTTAACACTGTTAAAGGCTAACAATAATTTATTCTGCATTATCTTAGTCATAATATTTCTTACTGGGCTAGTTGAGCTGACCCTTTTGCTTTCATTGTTCTCTTCAGGAAATGAGAACGTAGCAGGGACTAGTCGGGGAACGGAGTGACGGTCCAGATGATAGCATTAGTAGTCCTCACTATTATGAGACCCCAAATTTTATGAATAAAGATTTAATTTTCTGATTTAAAAGGTTTTTCATCACTTTTATCGCTGGGACTCAGTTTAATAAATAATCCACATCATCCCTGCACTACGGTCAAGAATATTCATTAGTATCACAACCACAAATAATACATGCACTATGGGCAAAGGATATTCGTGTATTCATCAATGGTCATGATCATGCCATCAACTGTCCATCAATGCACTACGGGCCAATGAGGACTTTCACCACATCATTTGTAACATTACGGTCATTATTACACCGAATAATCCCTGGTTATAATCATACCAAGTCCATCTATGCACTACATGCCACAAATGACTTTCAACAAAATATAAATATGAGGATGATGACAATGATATAAGAATTCAATAAAACAAGTTCAAGAATTAATTAATCCAGGAACCAGTAACGTCCAAATTGTCAACATGATACTGCTTTGTGCAGTAAAATTCAAGAATGCTCAGAAGAATATTTTCATGAAAATATACTGGATGAAGCACAAATATCAAGGATATTCCACTAATTTCATGGAGTATAAAAGCCAAAACTTTAATGTACTGAGTATAATAAAGAATGAAATAACAAAAGAAATCACCAGGCATGCGATAGACCGCACAGACAAGTTATTCCAACAGAATAATAAATAACGGAACCAGGTCATGCGTAAACGCACCGACAGGATATTCCGACAGAATACTAAATAATGGAACCAGGTTCGGCGTAAAACGCACAGACATGATATTCTAACAGAATAATAAAGAATGAAATAACAGAAGAATTTCACCAAGTATAGGGTAGCCCGCGTATACAGGTTATTCTAACAGAATAATAAATAATGGAATAACAGAAGTTCTCTTCATGAATATAAACGAAATAATACTCCTTACCGTAAAAGAAACTGGATATCAGAGTAGGGAAGTAGCAGAATACTTTTCTATAGTTTCTCTATAATTTCTCTCTCTAGAGTTTCAGTGAATTCGTAAGAAATAATGAAGGAATGAGCTTCTATTTATAGGAGAATGGAAGTGCACTGTTCATGAACGAAATTATTTTTGCAGAATTATTTTTCAATCAACTAACAATTTAAAATATAATATATATATATATATATATATATATATATATATATATATATATATATATATATATAAACACATGCTTTCAAATTTATATAAAACAATATTATATACATACCACTTGATTTTTTATCCCCCCATAAGCAACATCAATCCCCCACCCCCCCAAAATCACTTTCACTACACTCTTACACATTTCACTATCACACACACACACACCTTACACCTTTCACTATCACACACACACACACACATCTTACACCCGTCACTTTCATATAATCACTTTTTTACCATTTTCCACTCACACACACATTACATATATACACATATCATATACATATATATCAATTCCCTCCCCTATACGTAACTCCCTCTCACCCCCATTTCAAAAATCAGTTTTTCAACATATATGGGCCCCACATATGGCCCCCATATGTGGGCCCCACCTTTAAATAATTTTCTACCGATTATTTTGAAAAATAGATAAATGGGGGTCCATAAAATAAGCAAAACTTCATAAAAATTACCTTAATAATTTTAACAATATTTATCACCTTTATTATAATTCACAATATTAATCGACCAGGTCGTTCTCAGGAAAGAGGGGGCTTTCTAATAAGAATTTTTTCCTATTGGCACTCAATTAGGTGACCAAACCTCTCCTTGACAGAACTTCTAGACATCGTTAATATTGTAAATAATAATACTAATAACCTTGTCATCTCAATTATTGAATTAATAATACATAAAATATTGACAATAATTGAATCAAATAACTTGAGATACTATGCACTGTCTCCAATTGAGAATTATACTTCAAACAAACACCAAGATTATATAGGTAGTGCTCGTAGATATACTCAGCAAGTGGATGTGCACAACCGTGTCTTATGATGACACGAGGTTGTATGTCATTAGACATCTTGTATGATAGTGACAAAACACCCTTCCAACGTCGGGTTCGCCTCACCCTATTTGATTCACCAAATATAACTACTAAATGATGACCACCGTTCTATTCCCCTGTTACCCCCGCTCGACCCAGCTACACTCTTATTACCTGAAAGGAATTGTGAAACAGAAGGGTGAGCACAACTAGCCCAGTAAAGAATATCATGACTAAAGATAAATAAATTATCAATAGCCTTCAACAGTAATAAATCAGAGATTTAGAACATATGGTAGATGATAAAAAATTTCAACCATAGTTGTAGCAGAACGAGTAATCTATTAGAAGAGTCAAATAGACCATAAAGTCTATTATCTTCTCCAAGTTAAAAATTCACCAACAATAATTTATCCCTGTAACATCAATCAACAGTTCTGGTCTACAATCATATGAATAACTCATAATCATAATTGTGATTCTAAATCCTCTTCGCACCCATGACGAAGATAATTTTCATCACATGTCTTTACCTGAAACATCAAAGATTATGGTTAAACCAAATCACAGTTCCTGTTCATAATCATACTAATAACTTCATTTTTGCACTACGGGCCAAAGATATTCGTCACTAGTTCATCTTTGCACTACTGACCAAAGATATTTAACAACAGGTCATCTTTGCACTGCAGGACAAAGATATTTATCCAGAATTCATCTTTACACTACAGGCCAAAGATATTCCTCAACAGTTCATATTTGCACTACAAGCCAAATATATTAACATCTCAAAGAAATATATAATCATTTCAAAATTTATATAAACCATAATTATAACCATGTTGATCAATTCACCTTTGCATTTAAGCTAAAGATATTCATTATAAATTCAATGGTCATGATCATACCAGTCAACAATTCAACTTTACACTACTGGCCAAAGAGAACCCATAGTTACGATCATACCAATAATCTACCCATTTTTACACTCAAGTCAAAGAGAAATTTCTTCACCAGGATTATAAAAATATCATATATGATAACAAAAATAATATTATCAAATCACGAATTTAATTTCAGGAGTAAAATTCATAAATCAACAATAATTTAGTCAGAAAAAGAAACCAATTTTGTCGTGAATAGTACCTGTGAATAGTACCCGTGAATAGTAACTCGTGAATAGTAACTAGTGAATAGTAACACCGACGTGAAAAAGGTAAAAATTCTATAATAAAATCCATACCAATATTTCGGTATAATGATATTGAAAGAATAATATTTCTTAAACTTATAAACAATTTATTTTAATTGTTTAGACTTTACTAAATAATACATTTAATCATCCTAAAATGTCAAACTCATAAGATTTCATCACCAATAACCAAAACTCTCATCAAAAATCTGTATATACCTCATATAGGATTTTCAAGCTATAAAATCCTATTTTTCAATTTTTTTACATCACATAACATATTTAATTCATTTACTCATAACTAGTTCATTTTCATGAAAAATACCAAATCAGTCCCAAAAATATTTCTTTTCTGAGATTTAGCATAATATAGTCCCATATTGAACATATATTTTTCTCAGAATTTTTAAAATTCATTTACTATTTTTCATATGGCCAATACTGCCGAATATTTAGACATTTATCATAAATTTTACTTTTGTCCAAAAATTCCGAAATTTACAGAGTATACTTCTATCATATACATATACTCTCAATAAAAATTTCACCAATTTTGGAGTTAACCACAAGGAGTTATAAGGGTTTACTTTTAAAATAGTCTTTTCTTATAAAATTCATAACTCCTAATCTATACATCTAAAAATCACCATTTTTGGACACAATCAAGAAAACTCATCAATTTATCATTTCAAATTTTTCCAGAATTTTTAAAGGTTCAGAAAAATTACGAAACTAAAAAACATAATAACCCTTAAAATCCCTTACCTCAAAAGAGCAATATTTCTGACTAGAATATCGGGTATAACGCTGAATGAACTTGCGCCGTATAGCAACACTCAAGATATCTAAATACTCATAAAAATATGTTTGATAGTATAGAGAGAGAAAATTTATGTTTCTTGTGACGCCCCCAAAATTAGGTATACATCACCCATCTTGGGTCGTCAGATACATAGTACAGAATACAAATACAACTTACTAATACAACTGTCGTGTACAATACGACAAAACATAAACTGTGAGTTTGAATACAAATATTATCTTCTAGAGAGTATTCATACTCAAAAGGAGTCCTCGTTACATTTATTAACACACCATTACATAGAATAGTGAGGACTACTAACTAATACTATCATTCGGACCATCACTCCGTTCCCCGACTTGCCCCAGCTACGTTCTCATTTCCTGAAGAGAACAGTGAAAGAAAGGGTGAGCTCAACTAGCCCAGTAAGAAATATTATGACTAAGATAATGCAGAATAAATTATCATTAGCCTTCAACAATGTTAAACTGATAAAATATAATAGACATCAAGTTTAACTGCAGCGGAACAAGCAATCCATTAAAAGAGTCAAGTAGAAAATAAACTCTACTATCTTTTATGATTTAAAAGATTTTCCAACACTGTGATCGCTGAGACTCAGCTTAATAAAATAATCCACATCATCGAATCACCCCTGCACTACGGCCAAGGATATTCGTATATTCATTAATGGTCATGATCATGCCAACAACTGTCCATCAATGCACTACGGGCCAATGAGGACTTTTACCACATCATTCGTAACATTACGGTCATGATTACACCGAATAATCCCTGGTCATAATCATACCAAGTCCATCTATGCACTACAGGCCACAGATGACTTTCAACAGAATATAAACATGAGGATGATGACAATGATATAAGAATTCAATAAAACAAGTTCAAGAATTAATTTATCCAAGAATTAACAACGTCCAAATTGTCAACATGATACTGCTTTGTGGAGTAAAATTCAAGAATGATCAGGAGAATATTTTCATGAATAGATACTAGATGAAGCGCAAATGTCAAGGATATTCCACAAATTTTATGGAGTATAGAAGTCAAAACTTAACCAACTGAGTATAATAAAGAATGGAATAACAAAAGAAATCACCATGCATGCGATAGACCGCACAGACAGGTTATTCCAACAGAATAATAAATAATGGAACCAGGTCCGGCGTAAACGCACAGACAGGATATTCCGACAGAATAATAAATAATGGAACCAGGTCCGGCGTAAAAGCACAGACAGGATATTCCGACAGAATAATAAATAATGGAACCAGGTCTGGTGTAAAACACACAGACAGGATGTTCCAACAGAATAATAACAAGACGGAACCAGGTCCGGTGTAAAACACACAGACAGGATGTTCCAACAGAATAATAATAAAAACGGAACCAGGTCCGGTGTAAAACACACAGACAGGATGTTCCAACAGAATAATAGTAAAAACGGAACCAGGTCCGGTGTAAAATACACAGACAGGATGTTCCAGCAGAATACTAGAAGAATGTCACCAAGTATAGGGTAGTCCGCGTATACAGGTTATTCCAACAGAATAATAAGGAATAGAATAACGACAGTTCTCTTCATGAATAAAAAAAAATAACACCCCTTACCGTTTTAAAGAAGAGCTGAAATAAGGAAGTAGTTAAGTAGCAGAATACTCTTCTCTCTCTCTCTATAGTTTCTCTCTATAGTTTCTCTCTCTAGAGTTCAGTGAATTCGTAAGAAATAATGAAGGAATGAGCTGCTATTTATAGAAAAATAGAATGCATAGTAACTAATCCATGAACGGTCCAGATTGATTACTTTAATCTGACGGTCCATATTTAAAGAAAAATCTTTTAAATAAAATATAATATATTCTATTTATAGAATAACTTTAATAAAGTATTCTGTTTTATTACGTTAATAATACGAATAAAACAAAACGTCATTATCGCTAAATAATTCATATTATTAACTGACAATAATTGAATCAAACTGAGTGACTTCTCACATAAGCATTAATAATCAATACCGTGTGCTACTATGCAACCACACGTATTACTGTACTTTTACTACCGAGTAGTTCAACAGTAACAATGGTAAAACTTCCGCCGTTATTTTTAATAAACTATTCTTGTCGTTTTCTCAATCCGACAATAATTCCGTTGTGGGGTCCACCAATGATTGTGTCGTTGTACGAATATTCCCTGTTAAAACGAATATTTCCCGACCAATCGAATATTATATAACAACTTGCGTACATTGTAAAATTTATAAATATTACCCACAACTATAACATTATATCAAATTAACTCCATAATATTCAAAAATAATATTTATAGAAAATTCATCTTTATTTATAAAAGTTGGGGTCTTACAACCTCCCCTCCTTATGAAATTTCGCCCTCGAAATTAGGGTACATACCTGGTATGTCGAAGAGGTAAGGATACCTTGATTTTATTTCAGATTCTAACTCCCAGGTCATTTCCTTAACATCGTGGTTTCTCCACAAAACTTTGACTTGAGGTATAACCTTGGAGCGTAGAATATGTTCCTTCTTATCCAAGATTTGAACAGGAACTTCTTCATACGTCAAATCCTCCGCTATTTCGTCCGGTTCTAACTCAATAATGTGGTTCGGGTCTTCCACATATTTGCGTAACATGGATATGTGAAAAACGTTATGAACACGAGACATACTTGGCGGTAAAGCGAGTCTATAAGCCACAGTTCCTACTCGATCGAGGATTAAAAATGGACCGATGAATCGAGGATTGAGCTTTCCTCTCTTTCCAAATCTCGTAACTCCTTTCCATGGAGCAACACGTAAGAACACATGATCTCCTACATCAAATTCCACGTCCTTTCGATGAAGATCAGCATAACTCTTTTGTCGATCTTGTGAGGTTTTTATACGTTGTCGGATCGTTTGAATCTTTTCTGTAGTCATACGTACCAACTCCGGTCCCAACAACGTTGCTTCACCCACCTCATCCCAGCATACTGGAGAACGACATTTTCTTCCATACAATGCTTCGAATGGAGCCATGCCAATACTTGCTTGATAACTGTTGTTGTAGGAAAACTCCACCAATGGTAAGAACTTGTCCCAACTTCCCTTGAAGTCAAAGACACAGAGTCTTAATAAATCTTCTAGAGTTTGAATAGTCCTCTCTGATTGTCCGTCCGTCTGAGGATGATATGCTGAACTAAATCGTAAATCCGTGCCCATAGCTTTTTGTAAACTAACCCAAAATCGTGAAGTGAATCTTGGGTCTCGATCAGAAACTATGGATACTGGCATACCATGCAGTCTTACAATCTCGTTTATGTACATACGAGCAAGACGTTCAAGTGTATAAGTTTCTCGTATCGGTAAGAAATGAGCAGACTTGGTCAATCTATCAACAATGACCCAAATCGCATCAATACCTTGAGAAACCTTAGGAAGACCGGTAACGAAATCCATGGTAATGTGCTCCCACTTCCATTCTGGAATTTCAAGTGGTTGCAATGGACCTTTTGGTACTTGATGCTCCGCTTTGACTCGTTGACAAGTTAGACACCTTGAGATAAACAACGCTATCTCTCTCTTCATATTGCTCCACCAAAATGTATGACGAAGATCATGATACATTTTGGTACTTCCAGGATGGATTGCAAACGGTGTGTTGTGCGCCTCCATCATGATTTCATACTTTAAATCAGGGTTGTTAGGAACACAAAGTCTGGAGTTGACTCGAAGTATTCCTTCTTCATCGATTCTTGCTTCCGGCATAGCACCTTCTTGCACTTTCTTCCTCATACGCATCAGCTCCAGGTCTGTAGCTTGAGCAGCTTTAACTTTATCGATTAAAGTCGGTTCTACTCGTATATTCGCCATCATCACATGGGTCCCTGGAGTCTTTAACTCTATCTCCATCCTTTGCAAATCACACAAAATGGGCCTTTGTGTTGACAATATCGCACTCGTACTTGCATATGATCTTCTACTCAATGCGTCAGCTACCACGTTCGCTTTTCCAGGATGGTATTGAATGGTATGATCATAATCTTTCAACAGTTCAAGCCAACGTCGTTGTCGCATGTTGAGTTCCTTTTGAGTGAAGAAATATTTGAGGCTTTTATGATCCGTAAAGATCTCCACCTTCTCCCCATACAAGTAATGCCTCCAAATTTTAAGTGCAAAGACAACAGCTGCCAACTCTAGATCATGAGTAGGATAATTCCTCTCATATTCCTTGAGTTGTCTTGATGCATAGGCTATGACTTTTCCATGTTGCATGAGAACGCATCCCAACCCTTTGCTCGAAGCATCACTGTAGATGACAAATCCCTCCGAGCCAGATGGTATTGTTAGAACAGGTGCTGAAATGAGTCTCCTCTTGAGTTCTTGAAAACTCTGCTCACATTCTTCGCTCCAACCGAACTTTGTATCTTTCCGAGTCAGCTGAGTTAATGGAGTAGCGATTCGAGAAAATCCTTCCACGAATCTCCGATAATAACCAGCTAGACCGAGAAAGCTACGTACTTCGGTTACTGATTTAGGTTGCTCCCAGCTTTGAATAGCTTCAATCTTTGCCGGGTCAACAGATATTCCACGACTTGATACTACGTGCCCAAGGAATGCTACCTCTTCCAGCCAGAACTCGCATTTCTTCAACTTGGCATAAAGTTTGTATTCACGAAGCTTTTGGAGTACCAGCCTCAAGTGTTGCTCATGATCTTCACGGCTTTTGGAATAAACAAGGATGTCATCGATAAAGACGACCACAAAGTGATCCAAATATTCCTTGAATACCCTGTTCATCATATCCATGAAGGCAGCAGGAGCATTAGTCAATCCAAAAGACATAACTAAGAATTCATAATGCCCATACCGAGTTCTGAAGGCCGTCTTTGGAATATCCTCAGTTCTAACCTTCAGCTGATGATATCCAGAACGAAGATCGATCTTTGAAAAGAATTGTGCTCCTTGCAACTGGTCAAACAGGTCATCAATACGTGGCAATGGGTACCTATTTTTGATGGTGACATGATTCAACTCCCGATAATCAATACAAAGTCGCATACTCCCATCTTTCTTCTTCACGAACAGAACAGGAGCACCCCAAGGAGAAGTACTAGGACGAATAAAACCAATGTCTAACAATTCCTGCAGTTGAGTCTTTAACTCCTGAAGTTCAATAGGAGCCATTCGATATGGGGCTTTGGAAATGGGTTTTGTACCGGGTTCAAGGTCGATACAAAATTCAATTTCACGCTCTGGGGGTAGGCCAGGAAGTTCTTCGGGAAATACGTCAGAAAATTTATTAACAACAGAAATATCATTCAAAGCTGACGTATTTTTGTTTAGATCTGTGACATGAGCTAAGAAAGCTTGACATCCGTTTTTCAATAAACGAATAGCTTTATGGCTTGAGATGACAGCGATTGATTTTAATGGTTTGGTTGCTTGAATTCGCATAATAGGTCGATTAGGAATATGAAAGCTAACAACCTTACGAAAACAATCAATTTTTGCATGATGAGTAGTTAACCAATCAATCCCTAGAATCACGTCAAATGCAAGTATTTTTAATGAAATAAGATCGACAGGTAATGTGTGGGTACCAACTTGAACCAAACAAGACTTATAAACCGTGGATGTAATGAAGGTTTCTCCCAATGGAGTTTCAACAGCTAAGTCAAAGTCTAATTTCTCCGGAATCAAATTTAATCGATGAGCGCAAGTAGGAGAAATAAAAGAATGGGTAGAACCGGTATCAAATAAAGTATAGACTTCGTTAGAGTTTATGATAAGCTTACCCGTGATGACCTCATTCGGGTTCCTTGCTCTTTGGGAGTTCACAACAAACGCTCTCCCTTGCACAACCGGTTTTGACTTTTCTGGGACGGCCTTTGGTGCCTCCATCCTAGCTGAATTTGTCTTCGGTAAACGACAAAATCGGGCTAAATGACCTTCTCTTCCACAATTATAACATGCTTTGGACGGCATCGCGCAGTTTGGACTGATGTGCCCCTCCCCTCCGCATTTGAAACATATGATAGGTGGTCGTTCTCCTTCCTTAACGACAGGTGCTGGTGCTGACGTCTTTCCATCATTGTTGAATCTCCTCTTCTTGAAATGTCCATTCTTATTGTTTTGGCCCTGATTACCACCGAAGTGGTTACCATTTCTGGCCTGTTGATTCCCTCCACGCTTGTTGTCACCGCTTCGATGACTGCTCTCACTGGTATTATCATTTTGCCGGCTGCTCTCTTTTGGTTGCGTTGTCTCGTTATCGCGCTCCACCAACTGAGCCCTATTTACAACATCTGAATACAAACACAGTTTATGAGAAACAAGATGTTGACGTATCTCCGGCTTCAAACCTCTTAAAAACATTCGCGTCATTCTTTCTTCATTATCCACCAGGTGGGACGCAAACCGGGATAACTCCGCAAATTTTGCCTCGTACTGCGACACGGTCATATTATTCTGCTCCAATTTGATGAACTCCACCTCCTTCATGTGACGAATACTCTCGGGAAAGTATTTGTCGTTAAACAGCTCTTGGAACTTCTCCCAAGACATCTTCAGTGCGGCAGGTTGAGTACGCTTTATCGATTCCCACCAGTAATCTGCCTCTCCTCGCAACATAAAGGCGGCAAAGGGAACCTTTTGCTCCTCGGAGCAACCCAAGACATCAAATATCTTGGTGATCTGCTTTATCCATGTTTCAGCTACAAGTGGTTTGGGTTCTCCCTTAAACTCCGGTGGTCCCAGCTCCTTAAACTGTTTAGCGGTGACCGCCAGAGAGTTTCCAGTATTTCCACCTACGTTGTGGACAGGAGCCGCTTTCACCTGTTGTTGCATGAATTGCATAAAGCCTCTGAACATTTGATCATTCATCATTTGGTCAGTGTTGTTGTTTGCATGAGGATTGTCACCTTCCTGATGCACATTATCCTGATTATTGATATGTGGTGAATCAACAGTCGCCTGTGCTCCATTGCTATTCTCAACATTCTCAGATGCCATTTTCAGATACTGCCACAAAATAAAAATTAATTGATATGTCATATTTTATCCTTATATTATGACCGACCAATTAAATACCATGCAAATAAACTTAGGTAGGTCATACTAGCGAAGGAATTCCCCGTCTCTCCCCTCCTAGTTCTATTCTCACATCTTAGCCAGGGATCATATCCCTAAGCTCTGATACCAACTGTGACGACACCATCATGTGTCAGCACCTCACAAAGGTATATCATATCCCTACAGTCTGGCTTCGGTGCATTCATCAACAGGATGTATACTTATGGCTCTGATACAACTGTGACGCCCCAAAATTAGGTATACATCACCCATCTTGGGTCGTCAGATACATAGTACAGAATACAAATACAACTTACTAATACAACTGTCGTGTACAATACGACAAAACATAAACTGTGAGTTTGAATACAAATATTATCTTCTAGAGAGTATTCATACTCAAAAGGAGTCCTCATTACATTTATTAACACACCATTACATAGAATAGTGAGGACTACTAACTAATACTATCATTCGGACCATCACTCCGTTCCCCGACTTGCCCCAGCTACGTTCTCATTTCCTGAAGAGAACAGTGAAAGAAAGGGTGAGCTCAACTAGCCCAGTAAGAAATATTATGACTAAGATAATGCAGAATAAATTATCATTAGCCTTCAACAATGTTAAACTGATAAAATATAATAGACATCAAGTTTAACTGCAGCGGAACAAGCAATCCATTAAAAGAGTCAAGTAGAAAATAAACTCTACTATCTTTTATGATTTAAAAGATTTTCCAACACTGTGATCGCTGAGACTCAGCTTAATAAAATAATCCACATCATCGAATCACCCCTGCACTACGGCCAAGGATATTCGTATATTCATTAATGGTCATGATCATGCCAACAACTGTCCATCAATGCACTACGGGCCAATGAGGACTTTTACCACATCATTTGTAACATTACGGTCATGATTACACCGAATAATCCCTGGTCATAATCATACCAAGTCCATCTATGCACTACAGGCCACAGATGACTTTCAACAGAATATAAACATGAGGATGATGACAATGATATAAGAATTCAATAAAACAAGTTCAAGAATTAATTTATCCAAGAATTAACAACGTCCAAATTGTCAACATGATACTGCTTTGTGGAGTAAAATTCAAGAATGATCAGGAGAATATTTTCATGAAAAGATACTGGATGAAGCGCAAATATCAAGGATATTCCACAAATTTCATGGAGTATAGAAGTCAAAACTTAACCAACTGAGTATAATAAAGAATGGAATAACAAAAGAAATCACCATGCATGCGATAGACCGCACAGACAGGTTATTCCAACAGAATAATAAATAATGGAACCAGGTCCGGCGTAAACGCACAGACAGGATATTCCGACAGAATAATAAATAATGGAACCAGGTCCGGCGTAAAACGCACAGACAGGATATTCCGACAGAATAATAAATAATGGAACCAGGTCCGGTGTAAAACACACAGACAGGATGTTCCAACAGAATAATAACAAGACGGAACCAGGTCCGGTGTAAAACACACAGACAGGATGTTCCAACAGAATAATAATAAAAACGGAACCAGGTCCGGTGTAAAACACATAGACAGGATGTTCCAACAGAATAATAGTAAAAACGGAACCAGGTCCGGTGTAAAACACACAGACAGGATGTTCCAGCAGAATACTAGAAGAATGTCACCAAGTATAGGGTAGTCCGCGTATACAGGTTATTCCAACAGAATAATAAGGAATAGAATAACGACAGTTCTCTTCATGAATAAAAAAAAATAACACCCCTTACCGTTTTAAAGAAGAGCTGAAATAAGGAAGTAGTTAAGTAGCAGAATACTCTTCTTCTCTCTCTCTATAGTTTCTCTCTATAGTTTCTCTCTCTAGAGTTCAGTGAATTCGTAAGAAATAATGAAGGAATGAGCTGCTATTTATAGAAAAATAGAATGCATAGTAACTAATCCATGAACGGTCCAGATTGATTACTTTAATCTGACGGTCCATATTTAAAGAAAAATCTTTTAAATAAAATATAATATATTCTATTTATAGAATAACTTTAATAAAGTATTCTGTTTTATTACGTTAATAATACGAATAAAACAAAACGTCATTATCGCTAAATAATTCATATTATTAACTGACAATAATTGAATCAAACTGAGTGACTTCTCACATAAGCATTAATAATCAATACCGTGTGCTACTATGCAACCACACGTATTACTGTACTTTTACTACCGAGTAGTTCAACAGTAACAATGGTAAAACTTCCGCCGTTATTTTTAATAAAATATTTTTGTCGTTTTCTCAATCCGACAATAATTCCGTTGTGGGGTCCACCAATGATTGTGTCGTTGTACGAATATTCCCTGTTAAAACGAATATTCCCCGACCAATCGAATATTATATAACAACTTGCGTACATTGTAAAATTTATAAATATTACCCACAACTATAACATTATATCAAATTAACTCCATAATATTCAAAAATGATATTTATAGAAAATTCATCTTTATTTATAAAAGTTGGGGTCTTACATTTCTGGTGTGTTTTTCAATTATAACTTAAGCACCTATTTATAGAAAAATGCTAGAACGCCAAATGAGACTAAAATAATAAAATATATTATTTCCTATTCAAAATTCTATGCATGTGCTAAGTTAGAATTTAGACCAACCACCATTGAACAAATTTCCAGCAGCCCATGTGTATTCAACACAAGTGGGTCCCACCTATAATTTAATAAAAAATATTTTATCTTTCGAAACTTCAGTAATTCGTAATAAATAGTCATTTTATTAGAAAAATTCGAAACTCGCGTGTTTCTATAGGAAATTTAATTCTCTACAACTTTGTAGAAGAAAGTTTTTTCAAATTCCAATCAAAAAAATACCCGAAATCCATTAACGGATGATTTTTAATACTTTCATACCGACAAAATACTGATAAAATACCTCAGCATTAATTTCTTCATTTTTATCCACATAAAAATAAATTTATCCATCATTTTTATCCACATAAAATAAATATTTCTTTATCATATTAATCAATAATTAATTATTCATAAATAATATTACAGAATCACAATTATGACAACCAGGCCGTTCCCAGGAAAGAGGGGGCTTTCTAATAAGAATTTCTCCTTACTGGCGCGCAATTAGGTGACCAAACCTCTCATTGACAGAACTTTCTAGACATTACCAATAATGTTATCTAATAATATTATTCAAATAATATGAATTATTGATCTGATAATGGGAAATACTGTGCAGTGACAATTATTAAGCAACAATAATATAAAATATCAACGCAGCAATTATTGAATCAATAAAATAAAATATTGAACAGTAATTACTATAACAATTATTGAGTAGTGCCTTCTTACGTAAGAATCAATAATTCAAAAATACTGTTCAATACCGTGTGCTACTGTGCAACGACGCGTATTACTGTATTTTAACCACCGGGTATTTCAACAGTGTTAACGGTAACAATTACGCCGTTATTTATAAATATTTAATTTTGTAGTTTTCTTCATCCGACAGTTATTCTGTTATGGGGCCCACAAATGGTTGTGCCGTCGTACGAATATTTTCCGACAGAAAGAATATTCCACAACCAAACAAGTATTCCCAGACAAAAATAAATATTTTATAACCACTTGTGTACTTTGAAAAAAAATCATATATCACCCTTAACTTTAACTTTTTATCAATTTAACCATTTATTGAATTGTAATTATAAGAATAATTGAATACTTTTATTTCATAAAATTTGGGATCTTACAAAGTTATTTGTTTTATTAGACTATAAATAGGATATATAATATTCTATTATGCATAGTGTTTGCATAATGTCTGCATAATATTTGCATAGTAAAATCTTTTTATATGAAACATAATACTTTTATAAAGTTATTTATTTTATTAGACTATAAATAGAATATATAATATTCTATTATGCATAGTGTTTGTATAGTACCTGCATAGTATTTGCATAGTAAAATCTTTTTATATAAAACATAATATTTTTATAAAGTTATTCGTTTTATTAGATTATAAATAGAATATATTATATTGTATTTAAAAGATTTTGTTTTATTAGAATATTTTGTTAATACTGTATAGTAAATCAATATGGACCGTCCGTTTAAAAGTAAATCAATCTGGACCGTTCACGAATTAGTTACTATTTTGTCCATTCTCCTATAAATAGAAGCTCATTCCTTCATTATTTCTTACGAATTAACTGAAACTATAGAGAGAGAAACTATAGAGAGAAAGAAAAAAAGTATTCTGCTACTTCACGACTCCTATATCTAGTTTCTTCTAAGGTAAGAGATATTATTTGTTGTACTCGTAAGGGGTATTATTTTTTCATATTCATGAAGAGAATTATTTTCTTTCCAATACTCGTAAGAGCTGTTGTTCCATTCTTTATTATTATGTTGGAATAACCTATCTATGCGAAGTACCGCATACATGGTAAAATTCTTCTGTTATTCCAATCTTTATTATTATGTTAGAATAACCTGTTTATGCAAAGTACTGCATACATGGTGAAATTCTTCCGTTATTCTATTCTTTATTATTCTGTTGGAATAACCTGTCTGTGTGGTCTATCGCATTCCTGGTGAATTCTGTTTTTATTCTATTCTTTATTATTCTGCCGAAATATCCTGTCTGTGTGTTTACGCATGACCTGGTTCCATTCTTTATTATTCTGTCGGAATATCCTGTCTGTGCGTTTACGCATGACCTGGTTCTATTATTTATTATTCTGTTGGAATAACCTGTCTGTGTGGATTACCACATGCATGGTGAATGATCCTTTGTATTTATTTCTTATTAAATTATGAAAATGATCTGTCTACGTGGATTATCGCATGGCAGGCAAAAATCCATTTGCAGATTCATATATTCTATTATACTCAGTTGGTTAAAGTTTTGGCTTCTATACTCCATGAAATTAGTGGAATATCCTTGATATTTACGCTTCATCCAGTATCTTTTCATAGAAATATTCTTCTGAGCATTCTTGAATTTTACTCCATAAAGCAGTATTGTGTTAACAATTTGGACGTTATTGAGTTCAGAATAAATTAACTTATAAATCTTTAAAATTTATTCTTGAACTTGTTTTATTGAATTGTCATCATCCTCATGCTTATATTGTGTTGAAAGTCATCTGTGGCATGTAGTGCATAGATGGACTTGGTATGATTATGACCAGGGATTATTCGGTATAATCATGACCGTAATATTACAAATGATGTGCAAAAAGTCCTCATTGGCCCGTAGTGCATTGATGGACAGTTTTTGGTATGATTATGGCTATGGATTCTCTTCGGCCAAGGGTGCAAAGATGAATTGTTTTATGGCATAATCATGGGCATTGATGAATACACGAATATCCTTGGCCCGTAGTGCATGGATAATTTGTGGGCGTGATACTAATGAATATCCTTGGCCGTAGTGCAGGGATGATGTGAATTATTTATTAAGCTGAGTTTCAAAAATAAAAGTGATGAAAAATCTTTTTAAATCATAAAAGATAGTAGATTTTATTCTCTACTTGACTCTTTTAATGGATTGCTTTTTCCGCTGCAGTTAAACTTAATGTTTGTTATATTGTATCAGTTTAACACTGTTGAAGGCTAACGATAATTTATTTTGCATTAACTTAGTCATAATATTTCTTACTGGGCTAATTGAGCTCACCCTTTTACTTTCATTGTTCTCTTCAGGAAATGAGAAATTTGCAGGGACTAGTCGGGAAATGGAGTGACGGTCCAGATGATAGCATTAGTAGTCCTCACTATTCTATGAAATAGTGTGATAATAAATGTATCGAGGACTTATTTTGAGTTTGAATACTGTCTAGAAGATAATATTTGTATTAAAACTCACAGCTCATGTTGTGTATTTAAGATTGTATTTGTATTCTGTACCATGTATTTGACGACTCAGAATAAGTGATGTATACCTATTTTGGGGTCGTCACAGTTGGTATCAAAGCTTAGGGATATAATCCCTGGCTGAGATGTGAGACAAGAACGAGGAGGGGAGAGACGGGGAATTCCTTTGCTATTATGACCAACCTAAGTTTATTTGGTATTTAATTGGTCGGTCAGATTATAGGGATAATATGTGATATGTCAATTAATCCTTGTTTTGTTTCCCGAAAGTATTCGTCACATGAAGGAGGTAGAATTCATCAAGCTGGAGCAAAATAATATGACCGTGTCGTAGTACGAGGCTAAATTTGCGGAGTTATCCCAGTTTGTATCCCATTTGGTCGATAATGAGGAGCGAATGACGCGAATGTTCCTAAAAGGTTTGAAACCCGATATACGTTAATACCTCATTTCTCACAAACTTTGTTTATATTCAGATGTTGTGAATATGGCTCAGTTATTGGAGCGCGATAATGAGTCAGCACAACCAAAAGGCAATGACCAACAACACGATAATAATCATACCGGTGGCAACGGTCATCGGAACAATGATAACCATCGTGGGGGGAATTATCATGCCAAGAATGGTAACCACTTCGGTGGTAATCATGGTCAAGATAATAGGAGTGAAAATTTCAAGAAGAGAAGGTTCAACAACGATGGAAAGACAGCAGCACCAACACCCATTTCCAAGGAAGGAGAACGATCGTCGGTCGTATGTTTCAAATGCAGACAGGAGGGACACATCCATCCAAACTGTACGTAGTAACCCAAAGCGTGTTTTAATTGCAAAAGAGAAGGTCACCTAGCTCGATTTTGTCATATGGTTAAGTCAAGTCCAGCCGGGATAGTGACGCCAAAGGATGTCCCAGACAAGTCAAAGTCGGTAGTTTAAGTGAGTGCGTTTGTCGAGGAACCCGAACGAAGTAATCACGTGTAAGTTAATCATAAACGCTTGCGAAGTCTATACCTTATTTGATACAGATTCTACCTATTATTTTATCTCTCTTGCTTGCACTCAACGTTTAAATTTGACTCCGGAGAAATTAGACTTTGACTTATCGGTTGAAACTTCGTTAGTAGAAACCTTCGTTACCTCCATTGTTAACAAGTCTTGTTTGATTCAATCGACACTTTCATGTTACCTGTCGATCTTATCTCTTTGAAAATACTTACCTTTGATGTGATTTTAATAATCGATTGGTTAACTACTCATCATGCTTTTCGTAAGGTTGTTAGCTTTCATATTCCTAACCAACTTGTTATGCGAATTCAAGCAACCAAACCACTAAAGTCAATCATTGTCATATCAAGCCATAAGTAAAGAACCCCGGTCCTTTCGTTGTTGACTTCCTTGTGTGGAATGCACAGAAGCCAGACTTTCCGTAGGGGATGTTGTGAATGACGGTGGCAAGTTGATAGGTATCAATGTGACATACTATCCAAGTCTTGGATGAGAGTCACAGTTTTGAATGATATTTCTATTGTTAATAAATTACCTGACGTATTCTCGAAGAACTTCTTAGCCTACCCCTAGAACGTGAAATCAAATTTTGTATTGACCCCTGTACAAAATCCATTTCTAAAACCCTTAAATGTTTCTTCAACCAAAATGAATGTATAATGCGCCAAAGACGTTGGCTCGAGCTGTTAAAGATTACGATCGTACCATTCAATATCATCATGGAAGAGCGAACGTAGTAGCTGACGCGTTGAGTAGAAGATCGTATGCGGTTACGAGTGCAATGTTGTTAACACAAAAAACCCATTTCGTATAACTTACAAATGATGAAGATAGAGTTAAAGACTCTAGGGACCCACGTGAAGATAACGAATATACGATTAGAATCGACTTTAATCGATAAAGTTAAAGCCGCTCAAGCTACACACCCGAATCTGATGAATGTGAAGAAGAAGGTTTAAGAGGGCATTATTCTAGAAGCAAGAATCGACGAAGAGAGGAAATATCAACCCTTGATTTAATTGGCCCATTTAAAATCCTCGATTGAGTAGGAACTGTAGCTTATAGACTCATTTACCACCAAGTATGTCGTGTGTTCATAACATTTTTAACGTATCGATGTTACGTAAATATGTGGACAACCCGAACCACATTATTAATTTAAGAACCGGACGAGATAGCGGATAATTTAACATATGAAGATGTACCTATTAAAATCTTAAAATATATTTTACGCTCAAAGGTTATACCTCACGAGTTAGAATCTGGCGAAGTGTCCTCATTTGTTCGGCATACCAGGTACGTACGTAAATTTCGAGGGCAAAAATTTTATAAGGAGGGGAGATTGTGAGACCCCAAATTTTATGAATAAAGATTTAATTTTCTCGAAATATTTTTTTAATATTATGGTGTGGATTTGAGATAGTGTTATAGTTGTGGGTAGTATTTATAAATTTTGAAAAGTATGCAAGTTGTTGTATAATATTCGATTAGTCGAGGAATATTCTTTTTGTCGGGGAATATCCGTACTACGGCACAATCATTGGTGGATCCCACAATGGAATTATTATCGGATTGAGAAAATGACAAAAATATTTTTATGAAAATAACGGCGGAAGTTTTACCGTTAAAACTGTTGAACTACTCGGTAGTAAAAATACAGTAATACACGTGGTTGCATAGTAGCACACGGTATTGATTATTGATGCTTACGTGAGAATTCACTCAGTTTTGTTAAATTATTGCTACATTAATTGTTGCATAATATCTCACGTTATTTGATTCAATTATTATCGATATTTTATATATTATTAAATCAATAATTGAGATGACAGAGTTATTAATATTATTATTTGCAATATTAACGATGTCTAAAAGTTCTGTCAAGGAGAGGTTTGGTCACCTAATTACGCGCTAATAGGGAGAAATCCTTATTGGAAAACCCCCTCTTTCCTGGGAACGACCTGGTCGATTAAAATTGTGAATTATAATAATGGTGATAACTGATAAATGTTGTTTTATTATTATTATAAATGTAATAAAACAGAAAACTTTTTATTTAAAACATAATACTTTTTATAAAGTTTTGTTTTATTTGATTATAAATAGAATATATGATATTCTATTATGCATAGTATTTGCATAGTGTCTGCATAGTGTTTGTATAGTAAAATCTTTTTATATAAAACAAAATACTTTTATAAAGTTATTTTTTTTATTAGACTATAAATAGAATATATAATATTTTAATATGCATAGTATTTGTATAGTGTCTGCATAGTGTTTGTATAGTAAAATCTTTTTATATAAAACAGAATACTTTTATAAAGCTATTTATTTTATTAGACTATAAATAGAATATATAATATTCTATTATGCATAGTGTTTGCATAGTACCTGCATAATGTTTGTATAGTGAAATCTTTTTATATAAAATATAATACTTTTATAAAGTTATTCATTTTATTAGATTATAAATAGAATATATTATATTTTATTTAAAAGATTTTATTTTATTAGAATATTTTATTAATAATGCATAGTAAATCAATATGGACCGTCCGTTTAAAAGTAAATCAATCTGGACCGTTCACAAATTAGTTACTATTCAGTCCATTCTCCTATAAATAGAAGTTCATTCCTTCACTATTTCTTACGAATTCACTGAAACTCTAGAGAGAGAAACTATAGAGAGAAAGAAGAAAAGTATTCTGCTACTTCACTACTCCTATATTCAGTTTCTTCTAAGATAGGGGATATTATTTGTGACGCCCCCAAAGCATGTATACATCACCCATCTTGAGTCGTCAAATACATGGTAAAAAATTCAAATACAACTTAATTATACACCAGTTGTGTAAAATACGACAAAATATAATCTAAGAGTTTTAATACGTATATTGTCCTCTAGACAGTATACAAACTCCATGAAGTCCTCATTACATTTATTAGCACACTATTTCACAGAATAGTGAGGACTACTAATGCTATCATTTCGGACCGTCACTCCATTCCCCGACTAGTCCCGGCTACGTTCTCATTTTCTGAAGAGAACAATGAAAGCAAAAGGGTGAGCTCAATTAGCCCAGTAAGAAATATTATGACTAAGATAATGCAGAATAAATTATCATTAGCCTTCAATAATGTTAAACTGATAAAATACAATAGACATCAAGTTTAACTGCAGCGGAACAAGCAATCCATTAAAAGAGTCAAGTAGAGAATAAAATTTACTATCTTTTATGATTTAAAAAGGTTTGTCATCACTTTTATCGCTGAGACTCAGCTTAATAAATAGAACACATCATCGAATCATCCCTGCACTACGGGCCAAGGATATTCATTAAATCATCAATGGTCATGATTATACAGAATAATCTCTGGTCATAATCGTATCAAAAATTGTCCATTAATGCACTACAGGCCACTGAGGACTTTCACCACATCATTCGTCACATTACGGTCATGATAATACCGAATAATCCCTGGTCATAATCATACCAAGTCTATCTATGCACGTAAGCCAAAGATGACTTTCATTACAATATAAGCATAAAAATGATGACAATGATATAAGCATTAATCAAACGAAAATAAGGATAAATATTAAAGACTTTAAATTTATCCAAATATTATCAATCACTTAATAAACTTATAATCTAATATTATTAATATTATAACAATATTTTAATCACTTCTTAAACTTATAAACAATTTATTTTAATTGTTTATACTTTAACAAATAATGCATTTAATCATTCAAAACTGACATACTCATAAGATTTCCTCACCAATGATCAGATACCTTATGAAAAATCAGCATATACCCTATATAGAATTCCCAAGTCATAAAATCCTATTTTTCAATTTTGTTACTTCACATAACATATTTAACTCATATGTTTGTAACTAAACCATTTTCATGAAAAATTATCAAATCAACTTGTTATTTTTCTATCTTTTGCCCAAACATATATACATATATTTCATACACAACAAGTATTTTGTTTTTATAATTTTTCAACTCCCTTAAGTATTTTTCAAAAATCAATTTCTAATTAATTCCTTAAGAAATTAGGTACCTCAAGTTTAACTCCAGAAATTCCCAAATCTTGGCAGGATTTTACACATGTTAATGTGAGCTTCCATTTTAAATTTCCTGGTCATCGAAGTTATAGAACTCCGGTTATAGCATTTTTCGTCGAAAAAACTTAAATATTGAAATAGTCATAACTTGCTCATTTTAAGTCGGAATGAGCTCATTTTTGGACAGGAGGTACTTTTTACCATATATTTTCATGTCCCAAAAGACCGAAATTTATTTCACAAGCTAAGTGGCCGAAAATGCCCTTTTAAACTTCTAGGCAGTAGCCTTTTTGGTAATTTGCAGTTTTTGACTCCTTTGCTAAAATCAGTCCACACGAAAATTTACAACACCTTTTCCAGTGATTCCACTTGGATAAGTTAGAAAACTCATAGATCTAACTCTAGAACTTGACCACAAAATTCAAAATATAATAGGAGATATGGTCAATTGAATTTCATACTCCATTTTTACCAAAATCTAATTTTTAACCTTTTGTGATTTCTAAGAAACTTTCATGTTTTCACATAATAACCAACATAACTCATCATGACAATGACATTATAATTCAATAAAAAAAAGTTCAAGAATAAGTTTTAAAGATTTATAAGTTAATTTATCCTGAACTCAATAATGTCCAAATTGTCAACATGATACTACTTTGTGGAGAAAAATTCAAGAATGCTCAGAAGAATATTTCCACGAAAAGATACTGGATGAATCGCAAATATTCAGGATATTCCACTAATTTCAAGGAATATAGAAGCCAAAACTTTAACCAACTGAGTATAATAGAATGTATGAAACTGCAAACGAATTTTCACCCGCCATGCGGTAATCCGTATACAGATCATTTTCACAATTTAATAAGAAATGAATACAAAGGTTCATTCACCATGCATGTGGTAATCTATATAGACAGGTTATTTCAACAGAATAATAAATAATGGAATAACAGAAGGATTCACCATGCGTGCGATAGACTGTACAGACAAGTTATTCCCAACAGAATAATAAATAATGGAACCAGGTCATGCGTAACACACAGACAGGATATTCCGACAGAATAATAAAGAACGTAATATTAGAAGAATTTCACCATGTATGCGGTACTTCGCATTAACAGGTTATTCCAACATAATAATAAAGAATGGAATAACAAAAGAATTTCACCATGTATGCGGTACTTCGCATAAACTGGTTATTCCAACATAATAATGAAGAATGGAATAACAACTCTTATGAGTATTGAAAGAAAATAATTTTCTTCATGAATACGAAAGAATAATACCCCTTACCTTAGAAGAAAGTGGATATTGGAAAAGTGAAGTAGTAGAATATTTTTCTTCTTTCTCTCTATAGTTTCTCTCTCTAGAGTTTCAGTGAATTCGTAAGAAATAATGAAGGAATGAGCTTCTATTTATAGAAGAACTGAAAGTGGCTCTTGGTCTTAACGAAGGGTCAAAATAACTCTTGGTAATATTGAAGAGACAACTACTATTTGCGAAGGGGCAATTAACTTTTGAAACACTGAAGGGGCAAATAACTCTTGAAAAACTGAAGGGACAAATAACACTTGAAAAACTAAAGGGACAAGTTACTATTAAAACTTTAAATCAACGATCCATATTGATTTACTATTATAATTTCAACCAACGGTCTGAAAAATTAGCACATCTCCTCATAGAATAATATTGTACCTAAAAATAATTTGGACCGAAAAGAAAAATATTTTCCGGGTGAATAGTATTTCGTGAATAGTAACTCATGAATAGTAACTCGTGAATAGTATTCTGACATGAAAAGTGCCCCGAATACCCGATTGAACAATATAATCTCCAGACATCAATTATTATCGAAATAAATGTCGATTTCCACTAACACAAATAATTTCAACACAATGGAACTATCAGATTCATCTTTAATCAATACGAACTTATTCATTATTAATATTATAACTCACAATATTTAACAACCAGGTCGTTCCCAGGAAAGAGGGGACTTTTCAATAAGGATTTCTCCATATTGGCGCACAATTAGGTGACCAAATCTCTCACTGACAAAACTTTTAGACATTGTAAATATTGCAATTTAATAATATGAATAACTTTGCTGTCTCAATTATTGATTTAAGAATATAACATATTATGCAGATGATACTGTGACAATACTCGAATCAATAATATGAGAGATTTGATGCAGCAATTACTATAGCAATAATTGAGTATAACTAAGTAACTTCGGACGTAAGCATCAATAATCAATACCGTGTGCTACTATGCAACCACGCGTATTACTATACTTTTACTACCGGGTAGTTCAACAGTTTTAACGGTAACACTTCCGTCGTTATTTTAAAAAAAGATAATTTTGTCGTTTTCTTACTACGACAATACTTTCGTTGTGGGTTCACCAATGATTGTGCCATCGTACGGATATTCCTGACAAAAAGAATATTTCCCGACCAAACGAATATTTTATAACAACTTGCATACTTTGCAAAATTTGTAAATATCACCCACAACTATAACATTATATCAAATCCACACCATAATATTAAAAAAATATTTTGAGAAAATTAAATCTTTATTCATAAAGTTTGGGGTCTCACAATCTCCCCTCCTTATTAAATTTTGCCCTCGAAATTTACGTACGTACTTAGTATGCCGAAGAGATGAGGATACCTTGACTTCATTTCAGATTCTAACTCTTGAGCTTTAACCTTTGAGTGTTGAATACAATCCTTCTTATCCAAGATTTTAACACGTATCTCCTCATACGTTAAATCTTCTACTATCTCATCTGGTTCTAATTTAATAATGTGGTTCGGGTCATCCACATATTTACGTAACATTGATACGTGAAAAACGTTATGAACACACGACATACTTGGCGGTAAAATGAGTCTATAGGCCACAGTTCCTACTCGATCTAGAATTTCAAATGGGCCAATAAAATTGAGGGTAGAGATTTTCTCTCTTCAGCAACTCTTGCTTCTAGAATAACGCCCTCTTGAACCTTTTTCTTCACATTCATCAGCTCCGGGTGTGTAGCTTGAGCGGCCTTTAACTTTATCGATTAGAGTTGATTCTACTCGTATATTTAATATCATCACATGGGTCCCTAGAGTCTTTAACTCTATCTTCATCATTTGTAAGTTATACGAAATGGGTTTTTGTACTGGGGTCAATACAAAATTCGTTTTCACGCTTTGGGGGTAGGCCATGAAGTTCTTTGAAAATACGTAAGGAAATTTATTAACAATAGAAATATCATTCAAAACTGTGACCCTCATCCCAAGACTTGGATAGTACGTCACATTGATACCTATTAATTTGCCATCGTCATTCATGACGTTGCCTACAAAAAGTCTAGCTTCGGTGCATTCCGCACAAGGAAGTCACCAGATAAAGGCTCAAGGCTCTTTACTTATGACTTGATATGATAATGATTGACTTTAATGGTTTGGTTTCTTGAATTCGTATAACAGGTTGGTTAGGAATATGAAATTTAACCACCTTACGAAAAGCATGATGAGTAGTTAACCAATCGATTTCTAAAATTACATCAAAGGCTAGTATTTTCAAAGAGATAAGATCAACAGGTAACGTGAAAGTGTCGATTTGAATTAAATAAGACTTATAAACAGTGGATGTAATGAAAGTTTCTACTAACGGAGTTTCAACGGATAAGCCAAAGTCTAATTTCTCAGGAGTCAAATTTAAACGTTGAGCGCAAGCAAGAGAGATAAAAGAATAGGTAGCACCGGTATCGAATAAGGTATAGACTTCGTAAGAGTTTATGATTAACTTACTCGTGATAACTTTGTTCGTAAGCGTTTATTCTCTACTTGACTCTTTTAATGGATTACTTGTTCCGCTACAGTTAAACTTGATGTTTGTTATATTTTATCAGTTTAACACTGTTGAAGGCTAACAATAATTTATTCTGCATTATCTTGGTCATAATATTTTTTACTGGGCTAGTTGAGTTCACCATTTTGCTTTCATTGTTCTCTTCAGGAAATGAGAACGTAACAGAGACTAGTCGGGAAACGGAGTGACGGTCCAGATGATAGCATTAGTAGTCCTCACTATTCTATGAAATAGTGTGATAATAAATGTATTGATGACTTATTTTGAGTTTGAATACTGTCTAGAAGATAATATTTGTATTAAAACTCACAGCTCATGTTGTATATTTAAGATTGTATTTGTATTCTGTAACATGTATTTGGCGACTCAGAATATGTGATGTATATAAGACCCCAACTTATTAATGAATAAAATTAAATTTTTTCTAAATATTATTGTGAATAATAAGGTGTTAATTTGATATAATGCTTTGGTTATGTGTAAGACCCCAACTTATTAATGAATAAAATCAAATTTTCTCTAAATATTATTGTGAATAATAAGGGGGTTAATTTGATATAATACTTTGGTTATGGGTGAAATGTGCAAATTTTGCAAAATAAGCAAGTGGTTATAAAATATTTATTTTTGGTCGGTGAATATTCGGTTGGTCGTGGAATATTCTTGCTGTCGGGGAATATTCGTACGACGACGCAGCCTTGTGTGGGCCCCATAACGGAAAGCGATTGGATGAAGAAAATGACAAGTAGCACACGGTGGTTAAAAATACAGTAATAACGCGTGGTTGCATAGTAGCACACGGATTGCACAGTATAGTTGAATTATTGATTCGTACGTAAGAAGGCACTACTCAATAATTGTTACAGTGATTACTGTTCAATATTTTATTTTATTGGTTCAATAATTGCTGCATTGATATTTTATATTATTGTTGTTTCAATAGTTATTGCTGCACAATATTTTCATTTATCAGATCAATAATTCATATTATTTGAATAATATTATTAGATAACATTATTGGCAATGTCTAGAAAGTTCTGTCTAAGGAGAGGTTTGGTCATCTAATTGCGCGCCAGTAAGGAGAAATCCTTATTGGAAAGCCCCCTCTTTCCTGGGAACGGCCTGGTTGTCATAAATGTGATTCTGTAATATTATTTATGAATAATTAATTATTGATTCATATGATAAGGAAATATTTATTTTATGTGGATATAAATGAGGGATATATTTTTGTGGTTAAAAATGAAGGAGTTAATGTTGAGGTTTTTATCCATATTTTTGTCGGAATGGAGGTATTAAAAATCAGGGTTTTTGAGATATTTTGCGGGGGTTATAATTTTTAATCCGACCGTTGGATCGTGGTAATTTTTGGATATGTTATACATATATAAGTTGAGTATATGCCCACAAATTTTGAACCGTTAAAAATGAACGTATGATTTATTATGAATTTTACAAGATGACTGGTTCAGAAATTGTTGAATTTTCGGAGTTTATCATTTTGATGGAAAATTCTAGAATTGGTGGGCCCCACTTGTGGTTGGTGAAGAAATGTGCTGAATTATATTTCAAATGTGGTAGGTGGGAATAGTAGCAGGTAAAGCCATCAGGTTGCAGGTCAAACCTACCAAAATTTTCCTATAAATAGAGGGCTAAGTTAGAATTGAAAATTACACCAGAAACAAGTTTTTCTCTTTCTCTCTCTAGATTATTGAGTGTATTTTGTGAGTATTTAGATACTTTGAGAGTTTCTATTCATCAGAGCAAGTTTCTTTCAGCCTTATACCGGTATTCCGACCAGAAGTACTGATATTTTGAGGTAAGGGATATTATTTTCTTCTTAATGATATTATTTTTTTCAATATCATTATGCTGAAATATTGATATGAGTTTTTATCAAATTTGGAACTTTTTGTGTCGGGGGTTACTATTCACGTATACGGCACTATTCACGTATACGGCACTATTCACGAATACGGCACTATTCACCGAAAAATAAAATTTTTCCTTTTTGTCCAAGATGTCTATTATGGTTACTATCTTTGATTGTATCCATGTTTTGATCTTTATTTTTGAATTCTGCTTCACAATTGATTATTATGAAGTATTATTGATCTTGGATAAACTGTTATACGAATCCCTACTATTTGTCCTTCTGTCTCATTGGATTCGTTCTCTTTAAGATATTTTTCATCATCCTCAGTCCTAAATGATGATATTACTGAATATCTTTGGCCTGTAGTGCAAAGATGTATAATTACTTGATGAATATCTTTGGCCTGTAGTGCAAAGATGAACAGGTGTTGAGATGAACATGACCGACTGATGATACAAATGAATATCTTTGGCCTGTAGTGCAAAGATGAATATTTGGTTAAAGATGATTATTAATTGATGTTACAGGGATAAAATATTGATGATGGACTTTTAAATCTTAGAAGATAGTAGAATTCTTTCTCTACTTGACTCTTCTAATGGTTTGTTGTTTCCGCTGCAGTTGTTGATCTAAAACTTGTTGTCGATTATATTTTATCAGATTTTTCCCTGTTGAAGACTAACGATAATTTGTTGTATATTATCTTAGTCATAATATTCTTTACTGGGCTAGTTGAGCTCACCCTTTTCCTTTTTGTTCCATTTTTCTTCTCAGGAGGTGAGAACATAGCAGGATCTAGTCGGGGTATGGAGTGATGGTTCTAGAAAGATGTATTAGCAGTCCTCACTATTTCTGTAAAATAGTGTTTGAATAATTGTAATGAGGATTTATTTGAGTGTGGATATTGTCTAGAAGACAATATTTGTATTTAAACTCACAGTATGTGTTGTCGTATTTTGCACGACAATTGTATTATTGAAGTTGTAGTTTGCTTTCTGTACCATGTATTTGGCGACTCAGAATGGGTGTTGTATACCTATTCTGGGGGCGTCACAGTTGGTATCAGAGCTTAGGGATATGATCCCTGGCTGAGATGTGAGACAAGAACTAGGAGGGGAGAGACGGGGAATTCCTTCGCTAGTATGACCTGACTAAGTTTATTTGGTGTTTATTTGGTCGGTCAGAGTATAGGGATAATATATGACATGACTATTAACCCTTGTTTTATGGCAGTATTTAAGAATGGCAGCTGAGAACGTTAATAATGGAGTAAATCAGACCGTGGAGACACCTTTGATCACTACCCAGGGGAACGTGCAACAGGAAGGCAATATTCCTCCTGTAAACAACGTTACCGAGCAAACGATGAATGATGGAATGTTTAGGAGCTTTTTGCAGTTCATGCAAAATCAGACGAGGGAGACTCGTGTGCAGAATACGGGTGGAAATGATAACAACGCGCGGTTTGTCACAGCTAAGCAGTTCAAAGAATTGGGACCACCAGAATTTAAGGGAAAGCCGGATCCGATCATGGCGGAAACGTGGGTCAAGCAAATTACCAAGATATTTGATGTCTTGGGATGCACGGAGGAACAGAAGGTTCCATTCGCCACATTTATGTTCCGCGGTGAGGCAGACTACTGGTGGGAGTCTGTGAAGCGTACCCAGCCTGACGCACTCAACATGTCCTGGGAAACATTTCAAAAACTGTTCAATGACAAGTACTTTCCTGAAAGTATTCGTCATATGAAGGAGGTTGAGTTTATTAGACTGGAACAAAACAACATGACGGTGTCCCAGTACGAGGCGAAGTTTGCAGAGTTATCCAGGTTTGCACCTCATTTGGTCGAAAATGAGGAACGAATGACGCGGATGTTTCTGAGAGGTTTAAAACCTGAGATTCGTCAATACCTTATCTCTCATAAATTTTCTCTGTATTCAGACGTTGTCAACAGGGCCCAATTATTAGAGAGAGATAATGAGTATACTCAACCGAGGGACCACAACCAGGGTCATACCGGTGACAGCAATCATCAGAGCGATGATAACCAACGAGGAGGAAAAATACGAACAAAGGCGGTAACCACTCGGGTGGTCATCGTGGCCATGATAATAGGAGAGGTGAGTCAAGTGGAAATTTCAGAAAGAGGAGATTCAACAATGACGGGAAGACATCAGCACCAGCACCAGCACCAACAACAAATTTTAGGGGAGGAGAACGACCGCCAGTTAGATGTTACAAATGCGGGAAAGAGGGACATATCAGCCCAAACTGTCCACAACAATCCAAGGTGTGTTACAACTGTGGGAAGGAAGGCCACATCGCTCGAGATTGTACTATAGCGAAACCAAGTTCAGCGGGAGTGGTGATTCCAAGGGCTGTCCCGGATAAGGCGAAATCAGCGGTTCCTGGAAGGGCGTTTGTCGTAACTGGCCAAAACGTGAGAAACCCGAACGAGGTGATCACGGGTAAGCTAATCTTGAATTCTTGCGAAGTTTATACTTTACTAGATACCGGTTCTACCCATTCTTTTATCTCTCCTGCTTGTGCTCAACGTTTAAACTTGACTCCGGAGAAATTGGACTTTAACTTATCTGTTGAAACTCCGTTGGGTGAAACCTTCGTTACATCTACAGTTTATAAATCTTGCATGATCCAAGTTGGCACTATCACATTACCTGTTGATCTTATCTCTTTAAAGATACTTGCTTTTGATGTGATTTTAGGAATTGATTGGTTAACCACTCATCATGCTAAAATTGATTGTTTTCGTAAGGTTGTTAGTTTTCATATTCCTAACCAACCTGTCATACGAATTCAAACTACTAAACCACTAAAATCAGTCACTGTCATATCAAGCCACAAAGCTATTCGTTTATTGAAAAACGGATGTCAAGCTTTCTTAGCCCATGTTATGGATTTGAACAAAGACAAGTCAGATTTGAATAATATTTCTATTGTTAGAGAATTTTCCGATGTATTTCCTGAAGAACTTCCCGGTCTACCCCCGGAACGAGAAATTGAATTCTTTATTGACCTTGAACCCGGTACAAAGCCCATTTCTAAAACCCCATATCGAATGGCTCCTATTGAACTTCAGGAGTTAAAAGTCCAACTACAGGAGTTGTTGGACATCGGTTTTATTCGTCCTAGTACGTCTCCTTGGGGTGCTCCTGTTTTATTCGTAAAGAAGAAAGACGGGAGTATGCGACTTTGTATTGACTATCGAGAATTGAACCATGTCACCATCAAGAATAGGTATCCGCTACCTCGCATTGATGACCTGTTTGACCAGTTGCAAGGAGCACAATTCTTTTCAAAGATCGATCTTCGTTCTGGATATCATCAGCTGAAGATTAAAACTGAGGATATTCCAAAGACTGCCTTCAGAACTCGGTACGGGCATTATGAATTCTTAGTAATGTCTTTTGGATTGACTAATGCTCCTGCTGCCTTCATGGATATGATGAACCGTGTATTCAAAGAATATTTGGATCAGTTCGTTGTTGTCTTTATTGATGACATCCTCATCTATTCCAAAAGCCGTGAAGATCATGAGCGCCATTTGAAGCTGGTACTGCAAAGGCTTCGTGAAAACAAGCTATATGCCAAACTGAAGAAATGCGAGTTCTGGCTTGAGGAAGTAGCATTCCTTGGGCACGTGGTGTCAAAACATGGAGTATCTGTCGACCCGGCGAAGATTGAAGCCATACAAAGTTGGGAGCAACCGAAGTCGGTAACCGAAGTACGTAGCTTTCTGGGCTTAGCTGGTTATTATCGGAGATTTGTGGAAGGATTTTCTCGAATCGCTACTCCGTTAACTCAGCTGACTCGGAAAGATACAAAATTCGTATGGAGTGAGGAATGCGAGAAGAGTTTCCAAGAACTCAAGAGGAGACTCATTTCGGCACCTGTTTTGACAATACCATCTGGTTCGGATGGATTTGTTATCTACAGCGATGCTTCAGGCAAAGGGTTAGGATGTGTTCTCATGCAACATGGGAAAGTCATAGCCTATGCCTCACGACAACTCAAAGAATATGAGAGGAATTATCCTACTCATGATTTGGAGTTGGCAGCAGTCGTTTTTGCGTTGAAGATCTGGAGACACTACCTGTATGGGGAGAAAGTGGAGATCTATACAGATCATAAAAGCCTCAAATATTTCTTCACCCAAAAGGAACTCAACATGCGGCAACGACGTTGGCTTGAGCTGTTGAAAGATTACGATCATACCATCCAATACCATCCTGGAAAAGCAAACGTAGTAGCTGACGCATTGAGTAGAAGATCATATGCGGGTACGAGTGCAATATTTTTAACACAAAGGCCCATTTTGTATGACTTGCAAAGGATGGAGATAGAGATGAAGGCTCCAAGTACCCACATGATGATATCAAATATACGAGTAGAACCGACTTTAATCGATAAAGTTAAAGCTGCTCAAGCTACGGATATAGAGCTGATGCGTATGAAGAAGAAAGTGCAAGAAGGTGCTATTCCAGAAGCAAGAATCGATGAAGAAGGAATACTTCGAGTCAACTCCAGACTTTGTGTTCCTAACGATTTTGACTTGAAGCATAGAATAATGATGGAGGCACACAACACACCGTTTGCAATCCATCCTGGGAGTACCAAAATGTATCACGATCTTCGACATACATTTTGGTGGAGCAATATGAAAAGAGAGATCGCGGAGTTTATCTCGAGGTGTTTAACTTGTCAACGTGTAAAGGCGGAGCATCAAGTGCCAAAGGGTCCATTGCAACCACTTGAGATCCCGAAATGGAAGTGGGAACACATTACTATGGATTTTGTTACAGGTCTTCCCAAGGTTTCTCAAGGCATAGATGCGATTTGGGTTATTGTTGATAGATTAACCAAGTCCGCTCATTTCTTGCCGATACGTGAGACTTATTCCCTTGAACGTCTTGCTAGTATGTACGTGAACGAGATTGTGAGATTGCATGGCATGCCAGTATCCATAGTTTCGGATCGTGACCCAAGATTCACTTCACGATTTTGGGTTAGCTTGCAGAAAGCTATGGGCACGGATTTACGATTCAGTTCAGCATACCATCCTCAAACGGACGGACAATCAGAGAGGACTATTCAAACTCTTGAAGATCTATTAAGACTTTGTGTCTTAGATCTCAAAGGGAGTTGGGATAAGTACCTACCATTGGTGGAATTCTCCTACAACAACAGTTATCAGGCGAGCATAGGTATGGCTCCATTTGAGGCGTTGTATGGAAGAAAATGTCGTTCTCCAGTATGCTGGGACGAGGTGGGTGAAGCAACATTGTTGGGACCAGAATTGGTACGCATTACTACAGAGAAGATCCAAACGATTCGACAACGTATACAAACGGCACAGGATCGACAAAAGAGTTATGCGGATCTTCATCGGAAGGACGTGAAATTTAATATTGGGGATCATGTATTGTTACGTGTTGCACCATGGAAGGGAGTTACAAGATTTGGGAAGAGAGGAAAGCTCAATCCAAGATTTGTTGGTCCATTTGAGATTCTTGAGCGAATAGGAAATGTGGCATATAGACTCGCATTACCTCCAAGCATGTCTCGTGTTCATAATGTTTTTCACATATCTATGCTTCGTAAATATGTTAAAGACCCGAACCACATTATTGAGTTAGAACCAGACGAGATAGCTGAAGATTTAACGTACGAGGAGGTACCTGTTAAGATCTTGGATAGGAAAGAGCATGTCCTACGCACGAAGGTTATACCACAAGTTAAGGTTTTGTGGAGAAACCATGCTATTGAAGAAATGACCTGGGAGTTGGAATCAGAAATGAAAGCGAGGTATCCTCACCTTTTTGAAACATCAGGTACGTACGTCAATTTCGAGGACGAAATTTCATAAGGAGGGGAGGTTGTAAGACCCCAACTTATTAATGAATAAAATCAAATTTTCTCTAAATATTATTGTGAATAATAAGGGGTTAATTTGATATAATACTTTGGTTATGGGTGAAATGTGCAAATTTTGCAAAATAAGCAAGTGGTTATAAAATATTTATTTTTGGTCGGTGAATATTCGGTTGGTCGTGGAATATTCTTGCTGTCGGGGAATATTCGTACGACGACGCAGCCTTGTGTGGGCCCCATAACGGAAAGCGATTGGATGAAGAAAACGACAAGTATAAGTTGTTTATTAAATAACGGCGTAGTTGTTACCGTTAACACTGTTGGAATACCCGGTGGTTAAAATACAGTAATAACGCGTGGTTGCATAGTAGCACACGGATTGCACAGTATATTGATTATTGATTCGTACGTAAGAAGGCACTACTCAATAATTGTTACAGTAGTTATTGTTCAATATTTTATTTTATTGATTCAATAATTGCTGCATTGATATTTTATATTATTGTTGTTTCAATAATTGTTGCTGCACAGTATTTTCATTTATCAGATCAATAATTCATATTATTTGAATAATATTATTAGATAACATTATTGGCAATGTCTAGAAAGTTCTGTCTAAGGAGAGGTTTGGTCATCTAATTGCGCGCCAGTAAGGAGAAATCCTTATTGGAAAGCCCCCTCTTTCCTGGGAACGGCCTGGTTGTCATAAATGTGATTCTGTAATATTATTTGTGAATAATTAATTATTGATTCATATGATAAGGAAATATTTATTTTATGTGGATATAAATGAGGGATATATTTTTGTGGTTAAAAATGAAGGAGTTAATGTTGAGGTTTTTATCCATATTTTTGTCGGAATGGAGGTATTAAAAATCAGGGTTTTTGAGATATTTTGCGGGGGTTATAATTTTTAATCCGACCGTTGGATCGTGGTAATTTTTGGATATGTTATACATATATAAGTTGAGTATATGTCCACAAATTTTGAACCGTTAAAAATGAACGTATGATTTATTATGAATTTTACAAGATGACTGGTTCAGAAATTGTTGAATTTTCGGAGTTTATCATTTTGATGGAAAATTCTAGAATTGGTGGGCCCCACTTGTGGTTGGTGAAGAAATGTGCTGAATTATATTTCAAATGTGGTAGGTGGGAATAGTAGCAGGTAAAGCCATCAGGTTGCAGGTCAAACCTACCAAAATTTTCCTATAAATAGAGGGCTAAGTTAGAATTGAAAATCACACCAGAAACAAGTTTTCTCTCTTTCTCTCTCTAGATTATTGAGTGTATTTTGTGAGTATTTAGATACTTTGAGAGTTTCTATTCATCAGAGCAAGTTTCTTTCAGCCTTATACCGGTATTCCGACCAGAAGTACTGATATTTTGAGGTAAGGGATATTATTTTCTTCTTAATGATATTATTTTCTTCAATATCATTATGCTGAAATATTGATATGAGTTTTTATCAAATTTGGAACTTTTTGTGTCGGGGGTTACTATTCACGTATACGGCACTATTCACGTATACGGCACTATTCACGAATACGGCACTATTCACCGAAAAATAAAATTTTTCCTTTTTGTCCAAGATGTCTATTATGGTTACTATCTTTGATTGTATCCATGTTTTGATCTTTATTTTTGAATTCTGCTTCACAATTGATTATTATGAAGTATTATTGATCTTGGATAAACTGTTATACGAATCCCTACTATTTGTCCTTCTGTCTCATTGGATTCGTTCTCTTTAAGATATTTTTCATCATCCTCAGTCCTAAATGATGATATTACTGAATATCTTTGGCCTGTAGTGCAAAGATGTATAATTACTTGATGAATATCTTTGGCCTGTAGTGCAAAGATGAACAGGTGTTGAGATGAACATGACCGACTGATGATACAAATGAATATCTTTGGCCTGTAGTGCAAAGATGAATATTTGGTTAAAGATGATTATTAATTGATGTTACAGGGATAAAATATTGATGATGGACTTTTAAATCTTAGAAGATAGTAGAATTCTTTCTCTACTTGACTCTTCTAATGGTTTGTTGTTTCCGCTGCAGTTGTTGATCTAAAACTTGTTGTCGATTATATTTTATCAGATTTTTCCCTGTTGAAGACTAACGATAATTTGTTGTATATTATCTTAGTCATAATATTCTTTACTGGGCTAGTTGAGCTCACCCTTTTCCTTTTTGTTCCATTTTTCTTCTCAGGAGGTGAGAACATAGCAGGATCTAGTCGGGGTATGGAGTGATGGTTCTAGAAAGATGTATTAGCAGTCCTCACTATTTCTGTAAAATAGTGTTTGAATAATTGTAATGAGGATCTATTTGAGTGTGGATATTGTCTAGAAGACAATATTTGTATTTAAACTCACAGTATGTGTTGTCGTATTTTGCACGACAATTGTATTATTGAAGTTGTAGTTTGCTTTCTGTACCATGTATTTGGCGACTCAGAATGGGTGTTGTATACCTATTCTGGGGGCGTCACATATGGGTGAAATGTGCAAATTTTACAAAATAAGCAAGTGGTTATAAAATATTCATTTGTTGTCGGGGAATATTCATTTGGTCGTGGAATATTCTTTCTGTCGGGGAATATTCGTACGACGGTGCAGTCTTGTGTGGGCCCCGCAATGGAAAGCAATTGGATGAATAAAACGACAAGTATAAGTTGTTTATAAATAACGGCGTAGTTGTTACCGTTAATACTATTGGAATACCCTGTGGTTAAAATAAGTGGCACACGGTATTGCACCAATTATTGATTCTTACGTAAGAAGACACTACTCAATAATTGTTACAGTAGTTACTGTTCAATATTTTATTTTATTGATTCAATAATTGTTGCGTTGATATTTTATATTATTATTGTTTCAATAATTGTCGCTGCACATTATTTTCTATTATCAGATCAATAATTCATATTATTTGAATAATATTATTAGATAGCATTATTGGTAATGTCTAAAAATTTCTGTCTAAGGAGAGGTTTGGTCATCTAATTGCCCCCCAGTAAGGAGAAATCCTTATTGGAAAGCCCACTCTTTCCTAGGAACGGCCTGGTTGTCATAATTATGATTCTGTAATATTATTTGTGAATAATTAATTATTAATTTATATGATAAGGAAATATTTATTTTATGCGGATATAATTGATGGATATATTTATTTTATGTGAAGGAATTAATGTTGAGGTTTTTATCAGTATTTTTGTCGGAATGGAGGTATTAAAAATTAGGGTTTTTGAGATATTTTGCGGGGGTTATAATTTTTAATCCGACCGTTGGATCGTGGTAATTTTTGGATATGTTATACATATATAAGTTGAGTATATGTCCACAAATTTTGAACCGTTAAAAATGAACGTATGAATTTTACGAGATGACTGGTCCAGAAATTGTTGAATTTTCAGAGTTAATCATTTTGGTGAAAAATTCTAGAATTGGTGGCCCCCACTCTTGGTTGGTAAAAAAATGTGCTAAGATTTTTATTCAAATGTGGTGGGTGAGAATAGTAGCAGGTAAAGCCATCAGGTTGCAGGTTAAGTCTGCTTCGGCGTGCTAATATTTTCCTATAAATAGAGGGCTAAGTTAGAATTGAAAATCACACCAGAAACATAAGTTTTCTCTCTTTTTCTCTCTAGATTATCGAGGATATTTTGTGAGTATTTAGATACTTGGTGAGTTTCTATTCATCAGTGCAAGTTTCTTTCAGCTTCATATCCGATATCCAGTCAGAAGTGCTGCTCTTTTGAGGTAAGGGATAGTAAGGAATTTTAAGGGTTGCTATGATTTTCAGTTTCGTAATTTTTTTGAACTTCAAAAATTCTAGAAAAATTTGAAATGATATTTTGATGAGTTTTCTTGATTGTGTCCAAAAATGGTGATTTTTGGATGTATAGATTGAGAGTTATGAATTTTATGAGAAAATACTATTTTAAAAGTAACCGCTTATAATTCCTTGTGGTTAACTCCAAAATTGATGAAATTTTTATTGGGAGTACATGTATATAATAGTAGTATACTCTGTGAATTTCAGAATTTTTAGATAAAAGTTCAATTTTTGATAAATGTCTAAATTTTCGGCTGTTTTGGCCATATGAAAAATAGTAAATGATTTTTAAAAATTCTGAGAAAAATATATGTTCACTATGAGACTATATTATGCTGAATTCTAGAAAAGAAATATTTTTAGAACTGATTTGGTATTTTTCATAAAAATAGACTAGTTATGAGTAAATGAATTAAATATGTTATGTGAAGTAAGAAAATTGGAAAATAGGATTTTATGGCTTGAGAATCCTATATGAGGTATATGCAGATTTTTGATGAGGGTTTTGGTTATTGGTGATGAAATTTTTATGAGTTTGGCATTTTAGGATGATTAAATGCATTATTTACTAAAGTGTAAACAATTAAAATAAATTGTTTATAAATTTAAGAAATATTATTATTTCACTATCACTATACTGAAATATTGGTATAGATTTTATTGTAGAATTTCTACCTTTTTGTGTCGGGTTTACTATTCACGAGTTACTATTCACGAGTTACTATTTATGAGTTACTATTATATATTACATTTTTTATAACCCTGATGTTGAATTTCTCTTTCACTTGAGTGTAAAGATGGGTAAATTATTGGTATGATCGTGACTGAAGAATATCTTTGGCCAGTAGTGCAAAGATAAATTGTTGACTGGTATGATCATGACCATTGAATTTATAATTGAATATATTTAGCTTAAGTGCAAAGGTGAATTGATCAACATGGTTATAATTATTATTTATATAATTCTGAATTGATTATATATTTCTTTGAGATATTAATATTTTTGGCATGTTGTGCAAATATGAACTGTTAAGGAATATCTTTGGCCTGTAGTGCAAAGATGAATTGTTGATGAATATCTTTGGCCCGTAGTGCAAAGATGACCTGTTGATGAATATCTTTGGCCTGTATTGCAAAGATGGTCTATTGACGAATATCTTTGGCCCGTAGTGCAAAGATGAATTTATCAGTATGATTATGGACAAGAAATGTGATTTAGTATAACCATGATCTTTGATGTTTCAGGTAAAGACATGTGATGAAAATATCCTTCGTCCTAGGTGCGAAGAAAAATTTAGAATCACAATTATGATTATGAGTTATTCATATGATTGTGAAAAGGAACTGTTGAGTGATGTTACAGGGATAAAACATTGTTGATGGATTTTTAACACGGAGAAGATAATGGACTTTATAGTCTATTTGACTCTTCTAATGGATTGCTCGTTCCGCTGCAACTATGGTTGAAAATTTTTATCATCTACCATATGTTCTAAATCTTTGATTTGTTACTGTTGAAGGCTATTGATAATTTATTTATCTTTAGTCATGATATTCTTTACTGGGCTAGTTGTGCTCACCTTTTTGTTTCACAATTCCTTTCAGGTAATAAGAGTGTAGCTGGGTCGAGCGGGGGTAACAGGAGAATAGAACGGTGGTCATCATTTAGTAGTTATATTTGGTGAAGAAAATAGGGTGAGGCGAACCCAACGTTGGAAGGGTGTTTCGTCACTATCATACAGGATGTCTAATGACATACAACCTCGTGTCATCATAAGATAGGGTTGTGCTCATCCACTTGCTGAGTATATCTACGAGCACTACCTATATAATCTTGGTGTTTATTTGAAGTATAATTCTCAATTAGAGACAGTGGAGATAATGATAAGTCAAGAGAAGACTCACCATTGGGAAGAATATGATAGTGATCTTCTCATTTTTCTTTGGGGTTTATTGGGTCAACCAAGGATAATTCTGTGGCCATATGATATCTATCATAACCTAGAAGCATGACCTCCCATGTACGAAGGTTTCCTTGAGCACTTCCCAAAGATTCTAATTTCTAAAACAGTTTTTGACTATACCTTTATGTAAGGTGTCATTGTGAGGTGTTGTCCACGGTTGGGACATGAGTCACATTTGATATATATTTGTATCCAAACTCAGTATATGTGTTGTTATATTTTGCACGACAATTGTTGTAATAAAGTTGTAGTTATTTTCTGTACCATGTATTTGGCGACTCAGAATGGGTTGGGTGTTGTATACCTATTTTGGGGGCGTCACATTTGGTATCAGAGCTATAAGTAAAGAGCCCCGAGCCTCTCGCTGGCGACTTCTTGTTGATGGGGGATGCACCGAAGCCAGACTCTCCGTAGGGGACGTCGTTCTGCGATGACAAACTGATAGGTATCAATGTGAGGTGCTGATACATGATGGTGGACCTGTTTTGGGGTTGTCACAAGTGAAACAGGCGATGACCATCGAGTTGATGGCGAGTAGACTCTAGTACAGGGTGGGACAGACAGTTGGACTGACGGTGGGACCGGCTGTGGGACTGGCGATGATACTACTGACACTTCTGATTTGGGTTGTAGTTAGTTTATCTTTGTATTATAACTTTCATGTATGTACTTGTACAGTCTTTGAGTTTTACAGACTAGAGTTTTGTATATACATATTTGAGGGTTAATAGCAAAAGATATTCGATTATTATAATAATATCGTATCATATTTGATTATTTTTCATTAGTTTATAACAGGTACAAATATGTATATATTTGTAAATGAATAAGGGAATTTTGAAATTTAAAAAAAAAGTTCAAAAAAATAATGTCATTGCCGACAGCAACCCCGTCGCTAATGACCTACAACGACGGTTTTAGCTGTAAGACCCTAATTTTTATGAATAAAGATTTAATTTTCTCGAAATATCTTTTTGAATAATAAGGTGTGGATTTGATATAATGTTATAGTTATGGGTAATGTGACGCCCCCAAAATAGGTCCATTCCACCCAACCCATTCTGAGTCGCCAAATACATGGTACAGAAAATAACTACAAATTTATTATTACAATTATCATGCAAAATACAACAACACATATATTGTGAGTTTAAATACAAATATATACCAACAGTGACTCTTATCCCAACCTTGGATAGCACGTCATAATGGAACCTTACATAAAAGTACAGTCAATAATTGTTTTAGAAATTATAATCTTTAAAAAATACTCAAGAAAACCTTCGTACATGGGAGGCCATGCATCTAAGTTATAATATATATCATATGACTGGAGAATTATTCTTGGTTGACCCAATAGACTCCAAAGAAAAATGAGAAGATTACTATCATGTTCTTTCCAATGGTGAGTCTTCTCTTGACATATAATTATCTCCATTGTCTCCAATTGAGAATTATATTTCAACCAAACTCCAAGATTATATAGGTAGTGCTCGTAGATATACTCAGCAAGTGGATGTGCATAACCCTGTCTTATGATAACATGAAGTTGTATGTCATTAGACATCTTGTATGATAGTGGCAAAACACCCTTCCAAAGTTGGGTTCGCCTCATCCTATTTGATTAACCAAATATAACTATTAAATGACGTATAAAATACAACACACTTATCTAAAGTTCTCAATAAAATTATTTTCATACTGTTTTAGGGGAAACCTCAACAACTATCGACCACTGTTCTATTCCCTTGTAGACCGGGAAGTTCTTCAGAAAATACGTCAGGAAAGTTACTAACAACAGGAATATTATTCAAATCTGACGTGTCTTTATTCAAATCCATAACATGGGCTAATAAATCTTGACATCCGTTTTTTAATAAACGAATAGCTTTATGGCTTGATATAACAGTGATTGATTTTAATGGTTTAGTTGCTTGAATTCGAACAACAGGTTGTTTAGAAATATGAAAACTAACAACCTTACGAAAACAATCAATTTTGGCATGATGAGTAGTTAACCAATCAATCCCGAGCAAGTATCTTTAAAGAGATAAGGTCAACGGGTAATGTAATGGTGCCAACTTGGATCAAACAAGATTTATAAACAGTGGATGTAATGAAAGTTTCTCCTAACGGAGTCTCCACAGATAAATCAAGGTCTAATTTCTCTGGAGTCAAGTTTAAACGTTGAGCACAAGTAGGAGAGGTAAATGAATGGGTAGCACCGGTATCTAGTAAGGTATAAACTTCACAAGAATTTATGATTAGCTTACCCGTGATTATCTCGTTTGGGTTCCTCGCATTTTGACCAGTCACGACAAACGCTCTTCCAGGAACCGTTGACTTTGACTTTTTTGGAACAACCTTTTGAGTCACCGTCCCCGCTGAACTTGGTTTCGCTACCGTACATGTGAGACCCCAGATTTTATGAATAAATATTTAATTTTCTCGAAATATTTTTTTTAATATTATGGTGTGGATTTGAGATAATGTTATAGTTGTGGGTAGTATTTATAAATTTTGCAAAGTATGCAAGTTGTCATATTATATTCGATTGGTCAGGGAGTATTCTTTGTGTCGGGAAATATTCGTACGATGGCACAATCATTGGTGGACCCCACAACGAAATTATTGTTGGATTGAGAAAACGACAAAAATATTTTTATGAAAATAACGGCGAAAGTTTTACCGTTAATACTGTTGAACTACTTGGTAGTAAAAGTACAGTAATACGCGTGGTTGCATAGTAGCACACGGTATTGATTATTGATGCTTATGTGAGAAGTTACTCAGTTTTGCTTATTTTATAGACTCCCATTTACCTATTTTTCAAAATAATCGGTAGAATTTATTTAAAGGTGGGGCCCACATGTGGGGGCCACATGTGGGGCCCATATGTAGGGGTGCTCATCGGTAAAAAACCGAACCGGTACCGAAAAAACCGAACCGGTACCGATCCAAAATTACCGAAAAAAGAAGAACCGGAACCGGTACCGAATTACCGATTTCAGTACCGGTTCGGTACGAAATCGGTACCGATTTTTTCGGTTTGGTTTTCGGTTATACCGCATGCATGGTAATATATATAATTATTAATAAATAATAATAATTAAATAAATTTTTTTAATATATGCCTTTCATTTTAATGATGGCAAATTGGCAACTTGGATTTATATGATTTTTATATTAACAAATCCACATTCATTATCCATATGAATTAATTACCTGGTGACTCTGGCTGGAGGAATTAGAAATTAGTAGTCTCAAATACATCACACGTGGATCATATAGAAAGTGCAGTTATGTGCAGAGTTGAGTTTGAAGTACTTAAATAAATATATAATTCTAAAACAAGAAATCAACCTATAACAATGTACTACAGATAGTTAGAATCATATTTACAAAATACTATTCTAATTAATTGAAATTGAAATTGCAAGTAGCAGAAGGTTTTGGTCATATGCACCAAATGAGGTTATCAGGTTCTTATGTATACATTGCACAAGCATAATGCTTCATGGCTTCTAAATATTTCATACATAAAAAAAAAGAGAATTTCGGTTTTTTTTTTTTTTTTTTTCGGTTTTTACCGAATTCAAAATTTTTATTACCGGTACCGGTACCGAAAAGTATAAAAAAATAGAAAAACCGGTACCGAAAAAACCGAAACCGAAAAAAACCGGTACCGCCGGTACCGGTTTCAACCGGTTCGGTAAAAAAACTGAAAAACCGAATTTTTTGAGCACCCCTACCCATATGTGTTGAAAAATAGATTTTGGAAATGGGGATGAGAGAGAGTTACGTAGGGGAAGGAGTTTATATATATAAGATTGTGATGCGTGTGTATATATATAATATTATATGTGTGAGTGGAGAGTGGTGGAAGAAAAAGAAGATTGAAAGTGATGTGTGTGAGTGGAAAAGTAATTATATGAAAGCGATGGGTGTAAGATGTGTTTGTGTGTGATAGTAATGTGTAAGAGGGTAGTAAATTTGATTATTGGGTGGGTGGTGGATTGATGTTGGTTATGGAGGAGAAAAATTAAGTGGTGTATATATAATATTGATATATATAAGTTGAAAACATGTGTTTATATATATGTATTATATTTTAATTTTTTTTGAAATCTTATTGGTTAGTTGTTTGACTTAGTTGTTAGTTGATTGAAGAAATAATGCTGCAAAATAATTTCGTTCGTGAACAGTGCACTTCCATTCTCCTATAAATATAAGCTCATTCTTTTATTATTTCTTACAAATTCACTGAAACTCTAGAGAGAGAAAATTATAGAGAGAAAGAAGAAAAGTATTCTGCTACTTCCCTACTTTTATATCAAGTTTCTTTTACGATAAGGGATATTATTTGTTGTACCTGTAAGGGGTATTTTTTTTTTGTATTCATGAAGAGAACTTCTGTTATTCTATTATTTATTATTCTGTTGGAATAACCTGTATACGCAGTCTACCCTATACTTGGTGACATTCTTCTATTATTCTGTTGGAACATCCTGTCTGTGTGTTTTACACCGGACCTGGTTCCGTCTTTATTATTATTCTGTTGGAACATCCTGTCTGTGTGTTTTACACCGGACCTGATTCCGTCTTTATTATTATTCTGTTGGAACATCCTGTCTGTGTGTTTTACACCGGACCAAATTCCGTCTTTATTATTATTCTGTTGGAACATCATGTCTGTGTGTTTTACACCGGACGTGGTTCCGTCTTTATTATTATTCTGTTGGAATATCCTATCTGTGCATTTTACGCCAGACCTGGTTCCATTATTTATTATTCTGTTGGAATAACCTGTCTGTGCGGTCTATCGCTTGCATGGTGATTTCTTTTGTTATTCCATTCTTTATTATACTCAGTTGGTTAAAACTTTGACTTCTATACTCTATTAAATTAGTGGAATATCTTTGATATTTGCGCTTCATCTAGTATCTTTTCATTGAAATATTCTTCTAAGAATTCTTGAATTTTAAAGCAGTATCATATTGACAATTTGGACGTTGTTAATTCCTGGATAAATTAATTCTTGAACTTATTTTATTGAATTCTTATATTATTGTCATCATCCTCATGTTTATATTTTGTTGAAAGTCATCTGTGGCCTGTAGTGCATAGATGGACTTGGTATGATTATGACCAGGGATTATTCGGTATAATCATAACCGTAATGTTATAAATGATGTGGAAAAAGTTCTCATTGGCCCGTAGTGCATTGATGGACAGTTTTTGGTATGATTATGGCTATGGATTCTCTTTGGCCGTAGTGCAAAGATGAATTATTTTATGGCATGATCAGGACCGTTGATGAAAACATGATTATCTTTAGCCATAATGCATGGATAATTCGTGGTCGTGATACTAAAGAATATCATTGGCCGTAGTGCAGGGGTGATTCGATAATGTGGATTATTTATTAAGCCGAGTCTCAGCGATAACAGTGATGAAAACCTTTTAAATCATAAAGGATAGTAGATTTTATTTTCTACTTGACTCTTTTAATGGATTGCTTGTTCCGCTGCAGTTAAACTTGATGTCTATTATATTTTATCAGTTTAACATTGTTGGAGACTAATGATAATTTATTCTACATTATCTTAGTCATAATATTTCTTACTGGGCTAGTTGAGCTCACCCTTTCTTTCACTGTTCTCTTTAGGAAATGAGAACGTAGCTGGGACTAGTCGGAGAACAGAGTGATGGTCCTAGATGTTTGCATTAGTAGTCCTCACTATTCTATGAAATAGTGTGATAATAATTGTAATGAGGACTCCTTTTGAGTTTGTATACTCTCTAGTAGACAATCTTTGTATTCAAACTCACAGTTTATGTTTTGTCGTATTGTACACGACAGTTGTATTAGTAAGTTGTATTTGAATTCTGTACCATGTATCTGGCGACCCAAGATGGGTGATGTATACCTAATTTGGGGGCATCACAGCTGGTATCAAAGCTTAGGGATATGATCCCTGGCTAAGATGTGAGGATAGAACTAGGAGGGGAGAGACGGGGAATTCCTTCACTAGTATGACCTACCTAAGTTTATTTGATATTTAATTGGTCGGTCAGAATATAAGAATAATATGTTACATGTCGATTAACCTTTGTTTTGTGGCAGTATTTCCAAATGGCATCCGAAAATGTTGAGAATAGCAATGGAGCACATGAGACTGTGGAGACACCTCTAATCACCAACCAAGATAATGTGATTAGAGATATCCATGTGGTGATTGAGGAATTAAAAGTTGCACTCAAGCTAGTCGCAAAGGTAGCAACTGAGAGTGAGGAAGAAGAGGAACCTGAGGAGGATTTATTAGAAGAACTTGGAACCAGTTGCTGCTGGTGCTGACGTCTTCACATTGTCATTGTTGAATCTCCTTTTTTTGAAATCTCCCCCTGACTCGTTTCTTCTATTCTCTTGGCCATGATTACCACCAGAGTGGTTGTCGCTCTTATCCGTATTCTTCTTTCTCTACTGGTTATCGTTGTTCTGATGACTGCTGTCACCGGTATGATCCTAGTTGTGGTCCCTCGGTTGACCGTACCCGTTATCTCGCTCTAATAATTGAGCCCTGTTGAAAATATCTGAATAGAGAGAAAATTTATGAGAAATGAGATATTGACGTATGCCGAGTTTCAAACCTCTCAGAAACATCCGCGTCATACGTTCCTCATTCTCCACCAAATGAGGTGCAAACCTGGATAACTCCGCGAACTTCGCCTCGTACTAGGACACCGTCATGTTGTTTTATTCTAATATAATAAACTCTACCTCCTTCATATGACGAACACTTTCAGGAAAGTATTTGTCATTGAACAGTTTCTGAAATGTCTCCCAAGATATGCTGAGCGCGGCTGGATGGGTACGCTTCACAGATTTCCACCAGTAATCTGCCTCATTACGGAACATAAAAGTGGCGAATGGAACTTTTTGTTCCTCCGTGCATCCCAAGACATCAAATATCTTGGTAATTTGCTTGACCCACGTCTCCTCCTTAATCGGATCCGGCTTTCTATAGAATTCTGGTGGTCCCAACTCTTTGAACTGCTTGGCTGTGACCAGCTGTGCGTTGCCATTGTTTCTTCCTATATTTTGAACAGGAATCTCCTTCGTCTGATTTTGCATGAACCGTAAAAAGCTTCTAAACATCTCATCGTTTATCGTCTGCTCAGTGATGTTGTTTACAGGAGGAACATTGCCAGCCTGTTGCACGTTCTCCTCATTGGTGAGCAAAGGTGTCTCCACGGTCTCATTTACTCCATTGTTAACATTCTCAGTCGACATTCTCAAATACTGCCATAAAACAAGGGTTAATTTAACAATTTAACATATCACATAATGTAAGACCCCAACTTTTATAAATAAAGATGAATTTTCTACAAATATCATTTTTGAATATTATGGAGTTAATTTGATATAATGTTATAGTTGTGGGTAATATTTATAAATTTTGCAAAGTACGCAAGTTGTTATATAATTTTCGATTGGTCGGGGAATATTCGTTTTAACAGGGAATATTCGTACAACGGCACAATCATTGGTGGACCCCACAACGGAATTATTGTCGGATTGAGAAAACGACAAAATTATTTTATTAAAAATAACGGGGGAAGTTTTACCATTGATACTGTTAAACTACTCGGTAGTAAAAGTACAGTAATACGTGTGGTTGCATAGTAGGACACGGTATTGATTATTAATGCTTATGTGAGAAGTCACTCAGTTTGATTCAATTATTGTCAGTTAATAATATGAATTATTTATCGATAATGACGTTTTGTTTTATTCGTATTATTAACGTAATTAAACAGAAGCATCTTTTTATAAAAAACAGAATACTTTATTAAAGTTATTCTATAAATGAAATATATTATATTTTATTTAAAAGATTTTTCTTTAAATATGGACCGTCAGATTAAAGTAATCAATCTGGACCGTTCATGGATTAGTTACTATGCATTCTATTTTTCTATAAATAGCAGCTCATTCCTTCAATTTTTCTTACGAATTCACTGAACTCTAGAGAGATAAACTATAGAAAGAAACTATAGAGAGAAAGAGAAGAAGAGTATTCTACTACTTAACTACTTCCTTATTTTAGCTCTTCTTTAAAACGGTAAGGGGTGTTATTCTTTCTTATTCATGAAGAGAACTGTTGTTATTTTATTTTTTATTATTCTGTTGGAATAACCTGTATACGTGGTCTACCATATACTTGGTGACATTCTTCTGTTATTCTTTTGGAACATCCTGTCTGTGTGTTTTACACCGGACCTGGTTCCGTTTTTATTATTATTCTGTTGGAACATCCTGTCTGTGTGTTTTACACCGGACCTGGTTCCGTCTTGTTATTATTCTGTTGGAACATCCTGTCTGTATGTTTTACACCGGACCTGGTTCTATTATTTATTATTCTGTCGGAATATCCTGTCTGTGCGTTTACGCCGGACCTGGTTCCATTATTTATTATTTTATTGGAATAACTTGTCTGTGCGGTCTATCGCATGCCGGGTGATTTCTTTTGTTATTCCATTCTTTATTATACTCAGTTGGTTAAGTTTTAACTTCTATACTTCATGAAATTAGTGGAATATCCTTGATAATTGCGGTTCATCCAGTATCTTTTCATGAAAATATTCTTCTAAGTATTCTTAAATTTTACTCCACAAAGCAGTATCATGTTGACAATTTGGACGTTGTTAATTCTTGGATAAATTAATTCTTGAACTTGTTTTATTGAATTCTTATATCATTGTCATCATCCTCATGTTTATAAAATGTTGAAAGTCATCTGTGGCCTGTAGTGCATAGATGGACTTGGTATGATTATGACCAGGGATTATTCGGTATAATCATGACCGTAATGTTACAAATGATGTGGTAAAAGTCCTCATTAGCCCGTAGTGCATTGATGGACAGTTGTTGGCATGATCAAGACCATTAATGAATACACGAATATCCTTGGCCGTAGTGCAGGGGTGATTCGATGATGTGGATTATTTTATTAAGCTGAGTCCCAGCGATAACAGTGTTGAAAAACCTTTTAAATCATAAAAGATAGTAGAGTTACTAACAACAGAAACTCATTCTTCTTTCATTCTCACCAATTCACTAAGATTCACAATAGCATTTATAGAGAGAGAAACTATAGAGAGAAAGAAGAAGAGTATTCTGCTACTTCACTATTCCAGTATCCAGTCTTCTTCTAAGGTAAGGGATATATTTTTTTTCCAGTATTCGTATGAAATAATATTTTCTTCCATACTCTGTAGTATGTAAGTAATATTATTTCATTTCGTATTCCTAATTCTACACTCATTTTGTTAAAGTATTACTTCTATACTCCGTGAAATTAGTAGAATATCCTTAAAATTTGTGCTTCATCTAGTATCATTTCACAAGGATATTTTTTGAACATTTTTGTTAAATTTTAAACTTTTCATGCCAGAGTACTATTCATGGGTACTATTCATTTATACAGTATTATTCACAAAGTACTATTCACAAAGTATTATTCACGAAGTACTATTCTCGAAGTACTATTCACGGGATTACTATTCACCCGGGGTACTATTCATGACAAAAATTAATTTTTTTCTGTCCAAATCATTTTTGATACAATATTATTCTTGACTTTTACTCCACAAATCAGTATCATGTTGATAATTTAGACATTATTGAGTTCTGGATAAATTAAATTAGAAATCTTTAAAAATTTATCCTTTGCTTTCTTTCAATTAAATTCTTATACCATTGACATCATCCTCATGCTTATATTGTGATGAAAGGCATCTTTAGTCGTAGTGCATAGATGGATTGTTGATTGGTATGATTATGACTATGGATCATTCGGTATAATCATGACCCATAATGTTCCAAATGATGTGGTAAAAGTCCGCATTGGCCCGTAGTGCATTGATGGACAGTTGCTGGTATGATCATGATAATAGGTGATTACACGAATATCCTTGGCCCGTAGTGCATGAATAATTTCGTGGAAGTGATACTAATGAATATCCGTACGACGACACAATCATTGGTGATGTAAGACCCCAAATTATTAATAAATGAAATTTAATTTCTTCTATTTATTATTTTGAAATAGTAAGGGTTGAAGTGATTAATGAGGTTAGTTATGGATAAAATGCGTAAATATTTTAAATAAGCAAGTGGATATAAAATATTCATTGTTGTCGAGAAATATTCGTTTGGTCGTGAAATATTCTTCCTATCGGGGAATATTCGTACGACGGCGCAGTCTTTTGTGGGTTCCATAACGGAAAGTGATTGGATGAAGAAAACGACAAGTATAAGTTGTTTATAAATAACGGCGTAGTTGTTACCGTTAATACTGTTGGAATACCCCGTGGTTAAAACACAGTAATACGCGTTGTTGCACAGTAGCACACGGTATTGTACCAATTATTGATTCTTACGTAAGAAGGCACTACTCAATAATTGTTACAGTAATTACTGCTCAGTATTTTATTTTATTGATTCAATAATTGCTGCGTTGATATTTTATATTACTTTTGTTTCAATAATTGTCACTAAACATTATTTTCTATTATCGGAGCAATAATTCATATTATCTGAATAATATTATTAAATAATATTATTGGCAATGTCTAGAAAGTTCTGTCTAAGGAGAGGTTTGGTCACCTAATTGCGCGCCAGTAAGGAGAAATCCTTATTGGAAAGCCCCCTCTTTCTTGGGAACGGCCTGGTTGTCATTATTGTGATTTTGTAATATTATTTATGAATAATTAATTATTGATTTATATGATGAGAAAAATATTGATTTTATGTGAATATAGATGGAGAAAACTTTTAAAGTGACAATTGTTGAAAATTGATATTTTATCTTTTCTGATAAAAAAATATTTTGTTATATTATTATAATATAATAATGATGATATTTTTATAATGAATGTGGGATATATGAGTATATGAGGAGGAACAGTATTTTTGGTACAAAAATTGTTTAAAACATGTTAAACATGTCTGTGGACCTATTTCTTGACTGAAATTTGATTATAGCTTGTTGAATCGCCCGTTTGTGAATTTCGGTCAATTTCTGTTTGAAATTTGAAAAAACTTTCTTTTGCAAAATTGTAGAGAATTGAATTTCCTACAAAAATTCGCGAGATTCGAATTTTCTGATAAAATGGGTATTTATTATGAATTATTGAAGTTCCAGAGTTCCGAAATAATTAATTTTTGGAAGTTTAAAATTTTTTAAATAACAAAAATGTTTTTTTCATTATGGTGTGTTCCACATGTGTGTTGAATGGGCTGATTTAAGATTTTCTACGGTTGGCTTGAAAATTTATATAAATATATTATTAATTTTTCTGCTTTGGTGTTCTAAGCATTTTCCTATAAATAGGGTGCTTAGGTTAGAATTGAAAATCACACCAGAAACTAAAGATTTCTCTCTCTTTCTCTCTCGATATATTGAGTGTATTCTTGTGAGTATTTTAATTCTTTGAGTGTTGCTATACGGTGCAAGTTCAAGTCATAGCCTATATCCAGTGTTTCAACTAGAAGTACTGTCTGTACGAGGTAAGAGATATTATTTTTTCTTAAATGATATTATTTTCTTCAATATCATTATGCCGAAGTATTATCTGAATTTTTATTAAATATGGAACTTTATGTGTCGGAGTTACTATTCACGTATACGGCACTATTCACGAATACAACACTATTCACAGAAAAATTAAATTTTCATTTTTCGTCCAAAATATCTATTATGGATACTAGCTTTGATTGCATCCATATTTTGATCATTCTTGAATTTTACTCTACTATGATGACGTATGAGGTATTTTTAGACATGGATAAACTAAAATACGAATTCTTAATATTTGTTATTTTGTTTAACTGGATTCATATTTTTTAAAATATTTTTCATCAGCTTCAGTCCTAAATGATGATATTACTGAATATCTTTGGCCTGTAGTGTAAAGATGAATGATTTCTGATGAATATCTTTGATCCGTAGTGCAAAGATGAACAGGTGTTTAGATGAACATGACCAACTGATGAATATATTTGGCTTGTAGTGCAAAGATGAATATTGATTGATGTTACAGGGATAAAATATTGATGATGAACTTTTAAATTCATAGATAATAGTAGATTTCATTCTCTACGTAACTCTTATATGAATTATTATTTCTCGCTGCAAATATTGATTTAGAACTTGTTGTCTATTGTATTCTATTAGATTTTTCCCTGTTGAGGACTAACGATAATATATTCTATATTATCTTAGTCATAATATTCTTTACTGGGCTAGTTGAGCTCAACCTTTTCCTTTTGTTCCATTTTTCTTCTCAGGAGGCGAGAATGTAGCGAGTACTAGTCGGGATATGGAATGAAGGTTCTAGAAAGTCGTTTTAGTAGTTCTCACCATTTTTGTATAATAATGTATCAATAATTATAATGAGGACTTATATGAGTGTGGATATTGTCTAGATGACAATATTTGTATTTAAACTCACAGTTTTTATGTTGTATTAAAAAAGTTGTAGTTGTATCTGTACCATGTATTTTGACGACTCAGAATGGGTGTTGTATATTTATTTTGGGGGCGTCACAGTTGGTATCAGAGCTTAGGGATATGATCTCTGGCGGAGATCGGAGAATAGAACTAGGAGAGGAGAGACGAGTAAATCCTTCGCTAGTGTGTCCTACCTAAGCTTATTTGTTGGTCGGTTATAATATAGGGATATTATGTGATATGTTAATTTGTTAAATTAACCCTTGTTTTGTGGCAGTATTGAGAATGTCGATTGAGAATGTTAACAGTGGAGTAAATGAAACCGTGGAGACGCCTGTACTCACCAACGAGGAGAACGTGGAACAGGCTGACAATGTTCTTCCTGTGAACAACACCAATGAGCAGATGATGAACGATGGGATGTTTAGAAGCTTTTTGCAATTCATGCAAAACCAGACGAAGGAGACTCGTGTTCAAAATACAGGAGGAAATGATAGCAATTCACGGTTTGTCACAGCCAAGCAGTTCAAAGAATTGGGACCACCAGAATTTAACGGAAAGCCGAATCCGATCATGGCAGAAACGTGGGTCAAGCAAATTACTAAGATATTCGATGTCTTGGGATGCACGGAGGAACAGAAGGTTCCATTTGCCACCTTTATGTTCCGTGGCGAGGCAGACTACTGGTGGGAGTCTATGAAACGTACTCAGTCTTGGGAGATATTTCAAAAACTGTTCAATGACAAGTACTTTCCTGAAAGTATTCGTCATATGAAGGAGGTAGAATTTATTAGACTGGAGCAGAATAACATGACGGTGTCCCAGTACGAGGCGAAGTTTACAGAGTTGTCCAGGTTTGCACCTCATTTGGTGGAGAATGAGGAACGTATGACACGAATATTTTTGAGAGGTTTGAAACCCGACATACGTCAATATCTCATTTCACATAAATTTTCTCTCTATTCAGATGTTGTCAACAGGGCTCAATTATTAGAGCGAGATAATGAGTACGTTCAACCGAGGGACCACAACCAGGATCATACCGGTGACAGCAGTCATCAGAACAACGATAACCAGTGGAGAAAGAAAAATACGGACAAGAGCGGCAACCACTCTGGTGGTAATCATGGCCATGAGAATAGAAGAAGCGAGTCGAGAGGAGATTTTAAAAAGAGGAGATTGAATAATGACAATACGAAGACGTCGGCACCAGCAGCAACTGGTTCCAAGGGAGGAGAACGACCACTGGTCATATGCTATATGTAAGATCCCAACTTATTAATGAATAAAATCATATTTTCTCTAAATATTATTGTGAATAATAAGGGGTTAATTTGATATAATACTTTGGTTATGGGTGAAATGTACAAATTTTACAAAATAAGCAAGTGGTTATAAAATATTCATTTTGTCGGGGAATATTCGTTTGGTCGTGGAATATTCTTGCTGTCGGGGAATATTCGTATGACGGCGCAGCCTTGTGTGGGCCCTATAACGGAAAGCGATTGGATGAAGAAAACGACAAGTATAAGTTAATTATAAATAACGGCGTAGTTGTTACCGTTAATACTGTTGGAATACCCGGTGGTTAAAATACAGTAGCACACGGTATTGCACCAATTATTGATTCTTACGTAAGAAGGCACTACTCAATAATTGTTACAGTAGTTATTGTTCAATATTTTATTTTATTGATTCAATAATTACTGCGTTGATATTTTATATTATTGTTGTTTCAATAATTATTGCTGCACATTATTTTCCATTATTAGATCAATAATTCATATTATTTGAATAATATTATTAGATAACATTATTGGCAATGTCTAAAAAGTTCTGTCTAAAGAGAGGTTTGGTCATCTAATTTCGCGCCAGTAAGGAGAAATCCTTATTGGAAAGCCCCCTCTTTCCTGGGAACAGCCTAGTTGTCATAAATGTGATTCTGTAATATTATTTGTGAATAATTAATTATTGATTCATATGGTAAGAAAATATTTATTTTATGTGGATATAAATGAGGGATATATTTTTGTGGTTAAAAATGAAGGAGTTAATGTTGAGGTTTTTATCAGTATTTTTGTCGGAATGGAGGTATTAAAAATCAGGATTTTTGAGATATTTTGCTAGGGTTATAATTTTTAATCCGACCGTTGGATCGTGATAATTTTTGGATATGTTATACATATATAAGTTGAGTATATGTCCACAAATTTTGAACCGTTAAAAATGAACGTATGATTTATTATGAATTTTACGAGATGACTGGTTCAGAAATTATTGAATTTTCGGAGTTTATCATTTTGGTGGAAAATTCTAGAATTAGTGGGCCCCACTCTTGGTTGGTGAAGAAATGTGCTGAGATTTTTAATCAAATGTGGTGGGTGGGAATAGTAGCAGGTAAAGCCATCAGGTTGCAGGTTAAGTCTGCTTCGGCGTGCTAACATTTTCCTATAAATAGATGGCTAAGTTAGAATTGAAAATCACACCAGAAACAAGTTTTCTCTCTTTCTCTCTCTAGATTATTGAGTGTATTTTGTGAGTATTTAGATACTTTGAGAGTTTCTATTTATCAGAGCAAGTTTCTTTCAGCCTTATACCGGTATTCCGACCAGAAGTACTGATATTTTGAGGTAAGGGATATTATTTTCTTCTTAAATGATATTATTTTCTTCAATATCATTATGCTAAAATATTGATATGAGTTTTTATCAAATTTGGAACTTTTTATGTCGGGGTTACTATTCATGTATACGGCACTATTCACGTATACGGTACTATTCACGAATACGGCACTATTCACCGAAAAATAAAATTTTTTCTTTTTGTCCAAGATGTCTATTATGGTTACTATCTTTGATTGTATCCATGTTTTGATCTTTATTTTTGAATTATGCTTCACAATTGATTATTATGAAGTATTATTGATCTTGGATAAACTGTTATACGAATCCCTAATATTTGTCCTTCTGTCACACTGGATTCGTTCTCTTTAAAATATTTTTCATCATCCTCAGTCCTAAATGATGATATTACTGAATATCTTTGGCCTGTAGTGCAAAGATGTATGATTACCTGATGAATATCTTTGGCCTGTAGTGCAAAAATGAACAGGTATTGAGATGAACATGACCGACTGGTGTTACAAATGAATATCTTTGGCCTGTAGTGTAAAGATGAATATTTGATTCAAGATGTATATTGATTGATGTTACAGGGATAAAATATTGATGATGGACTTTTAAATCTTAGAAGATAGTAGAATTCTTTCTCTGCTTGACTCTTCTAATGGTTTGCTGTTTCCGCTGCAGTTGTTGATCTAAAACTTGTTGTCGATTATATTCTATCAGATTTTTCCCTGTTGAAGACTAACGATAATTTGTTGTATATTATCTTAGTCATAATATTCTTTACTGGGCTAGTTGAGCTCACCCTTTTCCTTTTTGTTCCATTTTTTTTCTCCGGAGGTGAGAACATAGCAGGATCTAGTCGGGGTATGGAGTGATGGTTCTAGAAAGATGTTTTAGCAGTCCTCACTATTTCTGTAAAATAGTGTTTAAATAATTGTAATGAGGACTTATTTGAGTGTGAATATTGTCTAGAAGACAATATTTGTATTTAAACTTACAGTATGTGTTGTCGTATTTTGCACGATAATTGTATTATTGAAGTTGTAGTTTGCTTTCTGTACCATGTATTTGGCGACTCAGAATGGGTGTTGTATATCTATTTTGGGGGCGTCACACTATAAGTGCGGAAAAGAAGGACATATCAGCCCAAACTGCCCACAACAGTTTAAGGTATGTTATAAATGTGGAAAGGAAGGACATATCGATCGAGATTGCACTCTAGCGAAACCAAGTCCAGCGGGGATGGTGACTCAAAAGGCTATCCCAGAAAAGTCAAAGTCAACGGTTCCTGGAAGAGCGTTTGTCGTGACTGGTCAACATGCGAGAAACCCAAACGAGGTGATCACGAGTATGATAATCATAAATTCATGCGAAGTTTATACCTTACTAGATACCGGTGCTACCCATTCATTTATTTCTCCTGTTTGTGCTCAACGTTTAAACTTGACTCCGGAGAAATTAGACTTTGATTTATCTGTGGAGACTCTATTAGGAGAAACTTTCATCACATCCACTGTTTATAAATCTTGTTTGATCCAAGTTGGCACCATCACCTTACCTGTTGACCTTATCTCTTTAAAGATACTTGCATTTGACGTGATTTTAGGGATTGATTGGTTAACTACTTATCATGCCAAAATTAATTATTTTTGTAAGGTTGTTAGTTTTCATATTCCTAAGCAACCTGTTGTGCGAATTCAAGCAACTAAGCCATTAAAATCAATTACTGTTATATCAAGTCATAAAGCTATTTATTTATTTAAAAACGGATGTCAAGCTTTCTTAGCCCATGTTATGGATTTGAATAAAGACACATCAGATTTGAATAATATTCCTGTTATTAGTGACTTTCCTGACGTATTTCCTGAAGAACTTCCCGGTCTACCCCCAGAATGTGAAGTTGAATTCTTTATAGATCTTGAACCTAGTACAAAACTCATTTCTAAAACTCCATATCGAATGACTCCTATTGAACTTCAGGAGTTAAAGGTCCAATTACAGGAGTTGTTGGACATCGATTTCATTCGTCCTAGTACATCTCCTTGGGGTGCTCCTGTTTTATTCGTAAAGAAGAAAGACGGGAGTATGCGACTTTGTATCGACTACCGGAAATTAAACCATGTCAATATTAAGAATAGGTATCCGCTACCTCGTATTAATAACCTGTTTGACCAGTTACAAGGAGCACAATTCTTTTCAAAAATTGATCTTCGTTCTAGATATCATCAGCTAAAGATTAGAACTGAGGATATTCTAAAGACTGCCTTTAGAACTCGGTACGGGCATTATGAATTCTTAGTCATGTCTTTTGGATTGACTAATACTCCTGCAGCTTTCATGGATATGATGAACCGAGTATTCAAAGAATATTTGGATTAGTTCGTTGTTGTCTTTATTGATGACATCCTCATATATTCCAAAAGTCGTAAAGATCATGAGCACCATTTGAAGCTGGTACTCCAAAGGCTTCGTGATAACAAGCTATATGCCAAGTTAACGAAATACGAGTTCTGGCTTGAGGAAGTAGCATTCCTTGGGCACGTGGTGTCAAAACATGGAGTATCTGTTGACCCGGCGAAGATTGAAGCAATACAAAGTTGGGAGCAACCGAAATCGGCGACCGAAGTACGTAGCTTTTTGGGCTTAGCTGGTTATTATCGGAGATTTATGGAAGGATTTTCTCGAATCGCTACTCCATTAACTCAGCTAACTCGGAAGGATACAAAATTCGTATAGAGTGAGGAATGGGAGAAGAGTTTCCAGGAGCTTAAGAGGAGACTCATTTCGACACCTGTTTTGACCATTTCATCTGGTTCGGATGGATTTGTTATCTACAGTGATGCCTCAGGCAAAGGGCTAGGATGTGTTCTCATGCAACGTGGGAAACTTATAGCCTATGCCTCACAACAACTTAAGGAATATGAGAGGAATTATCCTACTCATGATCTAGAGTTGGCAGCAGTCGTTTTCACGCTAAAGATCTGGAGGCACTATCTATATGGGGAGAAAGTGGAGATATATTCAGATCATAAAAGCCTCAAATATTTATTCAGTCAAAAAGAACTCAGTATGCGGCAACGACGTTGGCTCGAGCTGTTGAAAGACTACGACCATACCATTCAATACCATCCTGGAAAAGTGAACGTGGTAGCCGACGCATTAAGTAGAAGATCATACGCGAGAACAAGTGCGATGTTGTCAACACAAAGGCCCATTTGGTGTGATTTACAAAAGATGAAGATAGAATTCAAGACTCCGGGGACCCATGCAATGATATCAAGTATACGTATAGAACTAATTTTAATCGAAAAAGTTAAAGTTGCACAAGCCACAGACCCGGAGCTGATGCGTATAAAGAAGAAAGTGCAAGAAGGTGCTATTCCAGAAGCAAGAATCGATGAAGAAGGAATACTTCGAGTCCACTCCAGACTTTATGTTCCTAACAATTCTAATTTGAAGTACAAGATCATGATGGAGGCACATAATACACCGTTTGCAATTCATCCTGGAAGTACCAAAATGTATCGTGATCTTTGACATACATTTTGATGGAACAATATAAAGAAAGAGATTGCAAAGTTTATCTCAAAGTGTTTAACTTGTCAACGTGTAAAGGCGGAGCATCAAGTACCAAAGGGTCCATTGCAACCACTTGAGATTCTGAAATGGAAGTGGGAACATATTACCATGGATTTCGTTACGGGTCTTCCCACGGTTTCTCAAGGCATAAATGTTATTTGGGTTATTGTTGATAGATTAACCAAGTCTGCTCATTTTTTGCCGATACGGGACTCTTATTCCCTTGAACATCTTGCTCGTATGTACGTAGATGAGATTGTGAGATTACATGGCATGCCAGTATCCATAGTTTCGGATCGTGACCCAAGATTCATTTCACGATTTTGGATTATCTTGCAAAAAGCTATGGGCACGGATTTACGATTCAGTTCAGCATACCATCCTCAAACGGACGGGCAATCAGAGAGAACTATTCAAACTCTTGAAGATCTATTAAAATTTTGTGTCCTAGATTTCAAAGGGAGTTGGGATAAGTACCTATCATTGGTGGAATTCTCTTACAACAACAGTTATCAGGCAAGTATAGGTGTGGCTCCATTTGAAGCATTATATGGACGAAAGTGTCGCTCTCCAATATGTTGGGATGAGGTGGGAGAAGAAACATTGTTGGCACCCGAGTTGGTACGTATGACTACGGAAAAGATCCAAATGATTCGACAACGTATACAAACGGCACAGGATCGACAAAAGAGTTATACGGATCTTCATCGAAAGGACGTGAAATTTAATATTGGGGATCATGTATTATTGCGTGTGGCTCCATGGAAGGGAGTTACAAGATTTGGGGAAAAGAGAAAAGCTCAATCAACAATTTATTGGTCCATTTTAGATTCTTGACCGAGTAGGAAATGTGGCCTATAGACTCGCGTTACCTCCAAGTATGTCTGGTGTTCATAATGTTTTTCATATATCTGTGCATCGTAAATATGTGAAAGACCGAAACCATGTCATTGAGTAAGAACCGGACGAGATAGCTGAAGATTTAACGTACGAGGAAGTACCTGTCAAGATCTTGGATAGGAAAGAGCATGTCCTACGTGCAAAGGTCATATCACAAGGTCCTCTATTTATTATTTTGAAATAGTAAGGGTTGAATTGATTAATGAGGTTAGTTATGGATAAAATGCGCAAATATTTTAAATAAGCAACTGGATATAAAATATTCATTGTTGTCGGGGAATATTCGTTTAGTCGTGGAATATTCTTCCTGTCGGAAAATATTCGTATGATGGAGCAGTCTTTTGTGGGCCCCATAACGGAAAGTGATTGGATGAAAAAAACGACAAGTATAAGTTGTTTATAAATAACGACGTAGTTGTTACCGTTAATGTATGACCCCAACTTATTAATGAATAAAATCAAATTTTCTCTAAATATTATTGTGAATAATAAGGGGTTAATTTGATATAATACTTTGGTTATGGGTGAAATGTGCAAATTTTGCAAAATAAGCAAGTGGTTATAAAATATTCATTTTGTCGGGGAATATTCATTTGGTCGTGGAATATTCTTGCTGTCGGGAAATATTCATACGACGGCGCAGCCTTGTGTGGGCCCCATAACAGAAAACGATTGGATAAAGAAAACGACAAGTATAAGTTGTTTATAAATAACGGCGTAGTTGTTACCGTTAATACTGTTGGAATACCCGGTGGTTAAAATACAGTAGCACACGGTATTGCACCAATTATTGATTCTTACGTAAGAAGGCACTACTCAATAATTGTTACAGTAGTTACTGTTCAATATTTTATTTTATTGATTCAATAATTGTTGCGTTGATATTTTATATTATTGTTGTTTCAATAATTGTTGTTGCACAGTATTTTCTATTATCAGATCAATAATTCATATTATTTGAATAATATTATTAGATAACATTATTGGTAATGTCTAGAAAGTTCTGTCTAAGGAGAGGTTTGGTCATCTAATTGTGCGCCAGTAAGGAGAAATCCTTATTGGAAAGCCCCCTCTTTCCTAGGAACGGCCTAGTTGTCATAAATGTGATTCTGTAATTTTATTTGTGAATAATTAATTATTGATTCATATGATAAGGAAATATTTATTTTATGTGGATATAAATGAGTGATATATTTTTGTGGTTAAAAATGAAAGAGTTAATGTTGAGGTTTTTATCAGTATTTTTGTCGGAATGGAGGTATTAAAAATCAGAATTTTTGAGATATTTTGCGGGGATTATAATTTTTAATCCGACCGTTGGATCGTGGTAATTTTTGGATATGTTATACATATATAAGTTGAGTATATGTTCACAAATTTTGAACCGTTAAAAATGAACGTATGATTTATTATGAATTTTACGAGATGACTGGTTCAGAAATTGTTGAATTTTTGGAGTTAATCATTTTGGTAGAAAATTCTAGAATTAGTGGGCCCCACTCTTGGTTAGTGAAGAAATGTGCTGAGATTTTTATTCAAATGTGGTTGGTGGGAATAGTAGCAGGTAAAGCCATCAGGTTGCAGGTTAAGTCTGCTTCGGCGTGCTAATATTTTCCTATAAATAGAGGGCTAAGTTAGAATTGAAAATCACACCAGAAATAAGTTTTTTCTCTTTCTCTCTCTAGATTATTGAGTGTATTTTGTGAGTATTTAGATACTTTGAGAGTTTCTATTCATCAGAGCAAGTTTCTTTCAGCCTTATACCGGTATTCCGACCAGAAGTACTGATATTTTGAGGTAAGGGATATTATTTTCTTCTTAATGATATTATTTTCTTCAACATCATTATACTGAAATATTGATATGAGTTTTTATCAAATTTGGAACTTTTTGTGTCGGGATTAATATTCACGTATACGGCACTATTCACGTATACGATACTATTCACGAAACTATTCACCGAAAAATAAAATTTTCCCTTTTTGTCCAAGATGTCTATTATAGTTACTATCTTTGATTGTATCCATGTTTTGATCATTATTTTTAAATTCTGCTTCACAATTGATTATTATGAAGTATTATTGATCTTGGATAAACTCTTATACGAATCCCTAATATTTGTCCTTCTGTCTCACTGGATTCGTTTCCTTTAAAATATTTTTCATCATCCTCAGTCCTAAATGATGATACTACTGAATATCTTTGGCCTGTAGTGCAAAGATGAATGATTAACTGATAAATATCTTTGGCCCGTAGTGCAAAGATGAACAGGTGTTGAGATGAACATGACCGACTGGTGATACAAATGAATATCTTTGGCCTGTAGTGCAAAGATGAATATTTGGTTAAAGATGATTATTAATCGATGTTACAGGGATAAAATATTGATGATGGACTTTTAAATCTTAGAAGATAGTAGAATTCTTTCTCTACTTGACTCTTCTAATGGTTTGCTGTTTCCGCTGCAGTTGTTGATCTAAAACTTGTTGTCGATTATATTCTATCAGATTTTTCCCTGTTGAAGACTAACGATAATTTGTTGTATATTATCTTAGTCATAATATTCTTTACTGGGCTAGTTGAGCTCACCCTTTTCCTTTTTGTTCCATTTTTCTTCTCAGGAGGTGAGAACATAGCAGGATCTAGTCGGGGTATGGAGTGATGGTTCTAGAAAGATGTTTTAGCAGTCCTCACTATTTCTGTAAAATAGTATTTGAATAATTGTATTGAGCACTTATTTGAGTGTGGATATTGTCTAGAAGACAATATTTGTATTTAAACTCACAGTATGTGTTGTCGTATTTTGCACGACAATTGTATTATTGAAGTTGTAGTTTGCTTTCTGTACCATGTATTTGGCGACTCAGAATGGGTGTTGTATACCTATTTTGGGGGCGTCACAGTTAATACTGTTGGAATACCCGGTGGTTAAAATACAGTAATACGCGTTGTTGCACAGTAGCACACGGTATTGCACCAATTATTGATTCTTACGTAAGAAGGCACTACTCAATAATTGTTACAGTAATTACTGTTCAGTATTTTATTTTATTGATTCAATAATTGCTGCGTTGATATTTTATATTACTTTTGTTTCAATAATTGTCACTACACAGTATTTTCTATTATCGGAGCAATAATTCATATTATCTGAATAATATTATTAGATAACATTATTGGCAATGTCTAGAAAATTCTGTCTAAGGAGTGGTTTGGTCACCTAATTGCGCGCCAGTAAGAAAAAATCCTTATTGGAAAGCCCCCTCTTTCCTGGGAACGGCCTGGTTGTCATTATTGTGATTCTGTAATATTATTTATGAATAATTAATTATTGATTTATATAATGAGATAAATATTGATTTTATGTTGATATAGATGGAGGAAATTTTTAAAGTGACAATTATTAAAAATTAATATTTTATCTTTTTTGATAAAATAATATTTTGTTATATTATTATAATATAATAATGATGATATTTTTATAATGAATGTGGGATATATGAGTATATGAGGAGGAAGAGTATTTTTGTTATAAAAGTTGTTTAAAACATGTTAAACATGTATGTGGACCCATTTCTTGACTGAAATTTGATTATATCCTGTAGAATCGCCCGTTTGTGGATTTCGGTCAATTTCTGTTTGAAATTTGGAAAAACTTTCTTTTGCAAAGTTATAGAGAATTGAATTTCCTATAAAAAAACGCGAGATTCGAATTTTCTGATAAAAAGGATCTTTATTATAAATTATTGAAGTTCCAGAGTTTCGAAATAATTAATTTTTGGAAGTTTAAAATTTTTTAAATAACAAAAACGTTTTTTTCATTATGGTGTGTTCCACATGTGTGTTGAATGGGCTGATTTCAGATTTTCTACGGTTGGCTTGAAAATTTATATAAATATTTTATTAATTTATTAAATTTTCTGCTTTGGTGTTCTAAGTATTTTCCTATAAATAGGGTGCTTAGGTTAGAATTAAAAATCATACCAGAAACTAAAGATTTCTCTCTCTTTCTCTCTCGATATATTGAGCATATTCTTGTGAGTATTTTAATACTTTGAGTGTTGCTATACGGTGCAAATTCAAGTCATAGCCTATATCCAGTGTTTCAACTAGAAGTACTGTCTTTACGAGGTAAGGGATATTATTTTTTCTTAAATGATATTATTTTCTTCAATATCATTATGCCGAAGTATTGATCTAAATTTTTATCAAATTTGAAACTTTTTGTGTCGGGGTTACTATTCACGTATACGGCACTATTCACGAATACGGCACTATTCACAGAAAAATTAAATTTTCATTTTTTGTTCAAAATATCTATTATGGATACTAGCTTTGATTGTATCCATGTTTTGATCATTCTTGAATTTTACTCTACTATGATGACTTATGAGGTATTTTTGGACATGGATAAACCGAAATACGAATCCTTAATATTTATTATTTTGTTTCACTGGATTTGTTTCTTTAAAATATTTTTCATCATCCTCAGTCCTAAATGATGATATTACTGAATATCTTTGACTTGTAGTGCAAAGATGAATTATTTCTGATGAATATCTTTGGCCCGTAGTGTAAAGATGAACAGGTGTTTAGATGAACATGACCAACTGATGAATATCTTTGGCTTGTAGTGCAAAGATGAATATTGATAGATGTTACAGGGATAAAATGTTGATGATGGACTTTTAAATTCATAGATAATAATAGATTTCATTCTCTACGTAACTCTTCTATGAATTATTATTTTTCGCTGCAAATATTGATTTAAAACTTGTTGTCTATTGTATTCTATTAGATTTTTTCCTGTTGAGGACTAACGATAATTTGTTATATATTATCTTTGTCATAATATTATTTACTGGCCTAGTTGAGCTCAACCTTTTTCTTTTGTTCCATTTTTCTTTTTCAGGAGGTGAGAACGTAGCGAGTACTAGTCGGGGTATGGAATGAAGGTTCTAGAAAGTCGTTTTAGTAGTCCTCACCATTTTTGTATAATAATGTATCAATAATTGTAATGAGAACTTATTTGAGTGTGGATATTGTCTAGATGACAATATTTGTATTTAAACTCACAGTTTTTATGTTGCATTAAAAAAGTTTTAGTTGTATCTGTGCCATATATTTTGACGACTCAGAATGGATGTTGTATATCTATTTAGGGGGCGTCACAAGTGGACCCCGCAACGGAATTACTTTCGAAGTTATAAAACGACATTAATAACTTTTTTTTAAAATAACGGCAAAAGTTTTATTGTTAACTGTTGAAATACCCGGTGATAAAAATACAGTAATATGTGTGGTTGCATAGTAGCACATGGTATTGATTATTGATGATTACGTGAGAAGTCACTCAGTTTATTTCAATTATTGCCACAGTAATTGCTGCATAGTATCTCACGTTATTGATTCAATTATTGTCACAATAATTTATATTATTAAATCAAAAATTGAAATGACAAAGTTATTCATATTATTATTTGCATTATTGATAATGTGTAGAAAGTTATGTCGAGAAAAGGGGTTTGGTCACCTAATTGTGCGCCAATAGGGAGAAATCCTTATCGAAAAGCCCCCTTTTTCCTGAGAATGATATGGTTGTTAATATTGCAAGTTATATTATTGATGAATAATTGTTGTTTAAAAATATGTTTTGTGAAGCCAAGTGAATTGAGATAAATAGAGAGAATTTTTATGAAGTATTTGTTATAAATTTCGCTTATTATTTGGACCCCACTTACTCATTTTTTAAAATAATCGAAGGAAAGTGAGAGCACATTACCATGGATTTCGTTACTGGTCTTCCCAAGGTTTTTCAAGGCATAGATGCGATTTGGGTCATTATTGATAGATTGACCAAGTCGCCTCATTTCTTACCAATACGAGAAATTTATACACTTGAACGTCTTGCTCGTATGTACATAAACGAGATTATAAGATTGCATGGTATGCCAGTATCCATAGTTTCTGATCAAGACCCAAGATTCACTTCAAGATTTTGGGTTAGTTTGCAAAAAGCTATGGTCACGAATTTACGATTTAGTTCGGCATATCATGCTCAAACGGACGGGCAGTCGAAAAGGACTATTCAAACTCTTGAAGATTTTTTAAGACTCTGTGTCCTTGACTTCAAGGGATGTTGGGACAAGTTCTTACCATTGGTGGAGTTTTCCTACAACAATAGTTATCAAACAAGTATTGGCATTGTAAGACCCCAACTTATTAATGAATAAAATCAAATTTTCTCTAAATATTATTGTGAATAATAAGGGGTTAATTTGATATAATACTTTGGTTATGGGTGAAATGTACAAATTTTACAAAATAAGCATGTGGTTATAAAATATTCATTTTGTCGGGGAATATTCGTTTGGTCGTAGAATATTCTTGCTGTCGGGACGACGACGCAGCCTTGTGTGGGCCCCATAACGGAAAGCGATTGGATAAAGAAAACGACAAGTATAAGTTGTTTATAAATAACGGCGTAGTTGTTACCGTTAATACTGTTGGAATACCCGGTGGTTAAAATACAGTAGCACACGGTATTGCACCAATTATTGATTCTTACGTAAGAAGGCACTACTCAATAATTGTTACAGTAGTTACTGTTCAATATTTTATTTTATTGATTCAATAATTACTGCGTTGATATTTTATATTATTGTTGTTTCAATAATTATTGCTGCACATTATTTTCCATTATCAGATCAATAATTCATATTATTTGAATAATATTATTAGATAACATTATTGGCAATGTCTAAAAAGTTCTGTCTAAAGAGAGGTTTGGTCATCTAATTGCGCGCCAGTAAGGAGAAATCCTTATTCGAAAGCCCCCTCTTTCCTGGGAACGGCCTAGTTGTCATAAATGTGATTCTGTAATATTATTTGTGAATAATTAATTATTGATTCATATGATAAGAAAATATTTATTTTATGTGGATATAAATGAGGGATATATTTTTGTGGTTAAAAATGAAGGAGTTAATGTTGAGGTTTTTATCAGTATTTTTGTCGGAATGGAGGTATTAAAAATCAGGATTTTTGAGATATTTTGCTAGGGTTATAATTTTTAATCCGACCGTTGGATCGTGATAATTTTTGGATATGTTATACATATATAAGTTGAGTATATGTCCACAAATTTTGAACCGTTAAAAATGAACGTATGATTTATTATGAATTTTACGAGATAACTGGTTCAGAAATTGTTGAATTTTCGGAGTTTATCATTTTGGTGGAAAATTCTAGAATTAGTGGGCCCCACTCTTGGTTGGTGAAGAAATGTGCTGAGATTTTTATTCAAATATGGTGGGTGGGAATAGTAGCAGGTAAAGCCATCAGGTTGCAGGTTAAGTCTGCTTCGGCGTGCTAACATTTTCCTATAAATAGATGGCTAAGTTAGAATTGAAAATCACACCAGAAACAAGTTTTCTCTCTTTCTCTCTCTAGATTATTGAGTGTATTTTGTGAGTATTTAGATACTTTGAGAGTTTCTATTTATCAGAGCAAGTTTCTTTCAGCCTTATACCGGTATTCCGACCAGAAGTACTGATATTTTGAGGTAAGGGATATTATTTTCTTCTTAAATGATATTATTTTCTTCAATATCATTATGCTAAAATATTGATATGAGTTTTTATCAAATTTGGAACTTTTTATGTCGGGGTTACTATTCACGTATACGGCACTATTCACGTATACGGTACTATTCACGAATACGGCACTATTCACCGAAAAATAAAATTTTTTCTTTTTGTCCAAGATGTCTATTATGGTTACTATCTTTGATTGTATCCATGTTTTGATCTTTATTTTTGAATTATGCTTCACAATTGATTATTATGAAGTATTATTGATCTTGGATAAACTGTTATACGAATCCCTAATATTTGTCCTTCTGTCACACTGGATTCGTTCTCTTTAAAATATTTTTCATCATCCTCAGTCTTAAATGATGATATTACTGAATATCTTTGGCCTGTAGTGCAAAGATGTATGATTACCTGATGAATATCTTTGGCCTGTAGTGCAAAGATGAACAGGTATTGAGATGAACATGACCGACTGGTGTTACAAATAAATATCTTTGGCCTGTAGTGCAAAGATGAATATTTGATTCAAGATGTATATTGATTGATGTTACAGGGATAAAATATTGATGATGGACTTTTAAATCTTAGAAGATAGTAGAATTCTTTCTCTACTTGACTCTTCTAATGGTTTGCTGTTTCCGCTGCAGTTGTTGATCTAAAACTTGTTGTCGATTATATTCTATCAGATTTTTCCCTGTTGAAGACTAACGATAATTTGTTGTATATTATCTTAGTCATAATATTCTTTACTGGGCTAGTTGAGCTCACCCTTTTCCTTTTTGTTCCATTTTTTTTCTCCGGAGGTGAGAACATAGCAGGATCTAATCGGGGTATGGAGTGATGGTTCTAGAAAGATGTTTTAGCAGTCCTCACTATTTCTGTAAAATAGTGTTTAAATAATTATAATGAGGACTTATTTGAGTGTGAATATTGTCTAGAAGACAATATTTGTATTTAAACTTACAGTATGTGTTGTCGTATTTTGCACGATAATTGTATTATTGAAGTTGTAGTTTGCTTTCTGTACCATGTATTTGGCGACTCAGAATGGGTGTTGTATATCTATTTTGGGGGCGTCACACTATAAGTGCGGAAAAGAAGGACATATCAGCCCAAACTGCCCACAACAGTTTAAGGTATGTTATAAATGTGGAAAGGAAGGACATATCGATCGAGATTGCACTCTAGCGAAACCAAGTCCAGCGGGGATGGTGACTCAAAAGGCTATCCCAGAAAAGTCAAAGTCAACGGTTCCTGGAAGAGCGTTTGTCGTGACTGGTCAACATGCGAGAAACCCAAACGAGGTGATCACGAGTATGATAATCATAAATTCATGCGAAGTTTATACCTTACTAGATACCGGTGCTACCCATTCATTTATTTCTCCTGTTTGTGCTCAACGTTTAAACTTGACTCCGGAGAAATTAGACTTTGATTTATCTGTGGAGACTCTATTAGGAGAAACTTTCATCACATCCACTGTTTATAAATCTTGTTTGATCCAAGTTGGCACCATCACCTTACCTGTTGACCTTATCTCTTTAAAGATACTTGCATTTGACGTGATTTTAGGGATTGATTGGTTAACTACTTATCATGCCAAAATTAATTATTTTTGTAAGGTTGTTAGTTTTCATATTCCTAAGCAACCTGTTGTGCGAATTCAAGCAACTAAGCCATTAAAATCAATTACTGTTATATCAAGTCATAAAGCTATTTATTTATTTAAAAACGGATGTCAAGCTTTCTTAGCCCATGTTATGGATTTGAATAAAGACACATCAGATTTGAATAATATTCCTGTTATTAGTGACTTTCCTGACGTATTTCCTGAAGAACTTCCCGGTCTACCCCCAGAATGTGAAGTTGAATTCTTTATAGATCTTGAACCTAGTACAAAACTCATTTCTAAAACTCCATATCGAATGACTCCTATTGAACTTCAGGAGTTAAAGGTCCAATTACAGGAGTTGTTGGACATCGATTTCATTCGTCCTAGTACATCTCCTTGGGGTGCTCCTGTTTTATTCGTAAAGAAGAAAGACGGGAGTATGCGACTTTGTATCGACTACCGGAAATTAAACCATGTCAATATTAAGAATAGGTATCCGCTACCTCGTATTAATAACCTGTTTGACCAGTTACAAGGAGCACAATTCTTTTCAAAAATTGACCTTCGTTCTAGATATCATCAGCTAAAGATTAGAACTGAGGATATTCTAAAGACTGCCTTTAGAACTCGGTACGGGCATTATGAATTCTTAGTCATGTCTTTTGGATTGACTAATACTCCTGCAGCTTTCATGGATATGATGAACCGAGTATTCAAAGAATATTTGGATTAGTTCGTTGTTGTCTTTATTGATGACATCCTCATATATTCCAAAAGTCGTAAAGATCATGAGCACCATTTGAAGCTGGTACTCCAAAGGCTTCGTGATAACAAGCTATATGCCAAGTTAACGAAATACGAGTTCTGGCTTGAGGAAGTAGCATTCCTTGGGCACGTGGTGTCAAAACATGGAGTATCTGTTGACCCGGCGAAGATTGAAGCAATACAAAGTTGGGAGCAACCGAAATCGGCGACCGAAGTACGTAGCTTTTTGGGCTTAGCTGGTTATTATCGGAGATTTATGGAAGGATTTTCTCGAATCGCTACTCCATTAACTCAGCTAACTCGGAAGGATACAAAATTCGTATAGAGTGAGGAATGGGAGAAGAGTTTCCAGGAGCTTAAGAGGAGACTCATTTCGACACCTGTTTTGACCATTTCATCTGGTTCGGATGGATTTGTTATCTACAGTGATGCCTCAGGCAAAGGGCTAGGATGTGTTCTCATGCAACGTGGGAAACTTATAGCCTATGCCTCACAACAACTTAAGGAATATGAGAGGAATTATCCTACTCATGATCTAGAGTTGGCAGCAGTCGTTTTCGCGCTAAAGATCTGGAGGCACTATCTATATGGGGAGAAAGTGGAGATATATTCAGATCATAAAAGCCTCAAATATTTATTCAGTCAAAAAGAACTCAGTATGCGGCAACGACGTTGGCTCGAGCTGTTGAAAGACTACGACCATACCATTCAATACCATCCTGGAAAAGTGAACGTGGTAGCCGACGCATTAAGTAGAAGATCATACGCGAGAACAAGTGCGATGTTGTCAACACAAAGGCCCATTTGGTGTGATTTACAAAAGATGAAGATAGAATTCAAGACTCCGGGGACCCATGCAATGATATCAAGTATACGTATAGAACTAATTTTAATCGAAAAAGTTAAAGTTACACAAGCCACAGACCCGGAGCTGATGCGTATAAAGAAGAAAGTGCAAGAAGGTGCTATTCCAGAAGCAAGAATCGATGAAGAAGGAATACTTCGAGTCCACTCCAGACTTTGTGTTCCTAACAATTCTGATTTGAAGTACAAGATCATGATGGAGGCACATAATACACCGTTTGCAATTCATCCTGGAAGTACCAAAATGTATCGTGATCTTTGACATACATTTTGGTGGAACAATATAAAGAAAGAGATTGCAAAGTTTATCTCAAAGTGTTTAACTTGTCAACGTGTAAAGGCGGAGCATCAAGTACCAAAGGGTCCATTGCAACCACTTGAGATTCTGAAATGGAAGTGGGAACATATTACCATGGATTTCGTTACGGGTCTTCCCACGGTTTCTCAAGGCATAAATGTTATTTGGGTTATTGTTGATAGATTAACCAAGTCTGCTCATTTTTTGCCGATACGGGACTCTTATTCCCTTGAACATCTTGCTCGTATGTACGTAGATGAGATTGTGAGATTGCATGGCATGCCAGTATCCATAGTTTCGGATCGTGACCCAAGATTCATTTCACGATTTTGGATTATCTTGTAAAAAGCTATGGGCACGGATTTACGATTCAGTTCAGCATACCATCCTCAAACGGACGGGCAATCAGAGAGAACTATTCAAACTCTTGAAGATCTATTAAAATTTTGTGTCCTAGATTTCAAAGGGAGTTGGGATAAGTACCTATCATTGGTGGAATTCTCTTACAACAACAGTTATCAGGCAAGTATAGGTGTGGCTCCATTTGAAGCATTATATGGACGAAAGTGTCGCTCTCCAATATGTTGGGATGAGGTGGGAGAAGAAACATTGTTGGCACCCGAGTTGGTACGTATGACTACGGAAAAGATCCAAATGATTCGACAACGTATACAAACGGCACAGGATCGACAAAAGAGTTATACGGATCTTCATCGAAAGGACGTGAAATTTAATATTGGGGATCATGTATTATTGCGTGTGGCTCCATGGAAGGGAGTTACAAGATTTGGGAAAAGAGAAAAGCTCAATCAACAATTTATTGGTCCATTTTAGATTCTTGACCGAGTAGGAAATGTGGCCTATAGACTCGCGTTACCTCCAAGTATGTCTGGTGTTCATAATGTTTTTCATATATCTGTGCATCGTAAATATGTGAAAGACCGAAACCATGTCATTGAGTTAGAACCGGACGAGATAGCTGAAGATTTAACGTACGAGGAAGTACCTGTCAAGATCTTGGATAGGAAAGAGCATGTCCTACGTGCAAAGGTCATATCACAAGGTCCTCTATTTATTATTTTGAAATAGTAAGGGTTGAATTGATTAATGAGGTTAGTTATGGATAAAATGCGCAAATATTTTAAATAAGCAACTGGATATAAAATATTCATTGTTGTCGGGGAATATTCGTTTAGTCGTGGAATATTCTTCCTGTCGGAAAATATTCGTATGATGGAGCAGTCTTTTGTGGGCCCCATAACGGAAAGTGATTGGATGAAAAAAACGACAAGTATAAGTTGTTTATAAATAACGACGTAGTTGTTACCGTTAATGTATGACCCCAACTTATTAATGAATAAAATCAAATTTTCTCTAAATATTATTGTGAATAATAAGGGGTTAATTTGATATAATACTTTGGTTATGGGTGAAATGTGTAAATTTTGCAAAATAAGCAAGTGGTTATAAAATATTCATTTTGTCGGGCAATATTCATTTGGTCGTGGAATATTCTTGCTGTCGGGAAATATTCATACGACGGCGCAGCCTTGTGTGGGCCCCATAACGGAAAGCGATTGGATAAAGAAAACGACAAGTATAAGTTGTTTATAAATAACGGCGTAGTTGTTACCGTTAATACTGTTGGAATACCCGGTGGTTAAAATACAGTAGCACACGGTATTGCACCAATTATTGATTCTTACGTAAGAAGGCACAACTCAATAATTGTTACAGTAGTTACTGTTCAATATTTTATTTTATTGATTCAATAATTGTTGCGTTGATATTTTATATTATTGTTGTTTTAATAATTGTTACTGCACAGTATTTTCCATTATCAGATCAATAATTCATATTATTTGAATAATATTATTAGATAACATTATTGGTAATGTCTAGAAAGTTCTGTCTAAGGAGAGGTTTGGTCATCTAATTGCGCGCCAGTAAGGAGAAATCCTTATTGGAAAGTCCCCTCTTTCCTAGGAACGGCCTAGTTGTCATAAATGTGATTCTGTAATTTTATTTGTGAATAATTAATTATTGATTCATATGATAAGGAAATATTTATTTTATGTGGATATAAATGAGTGATATATTTTTGTGGTTAAAAATGAAAGAGTTAATGTTGAGGTTTTTATCAGTATTTTTGTCGGAATGGAGGTATTAAAAATCAGGATTTTTGAGATATTTTGCGGGGATTATAATTTTTAATTCGACCGTTGGATCGTGGTAATTTTTGGATATGTTATACATATATAAGTTGAGTATATGTTCACAAATTTTGAACCGTTAAAAATGAACGTATGATTTATTATGAATTTTACGAGATGACTGGTTTAGAAATTATTGAATTTTCGGAGTTTATCATTTTGATGGAAAATTCTAGAATTGGTGGGCCCCACTCTTGGTTGGTGAAGAAATGTGCTGAAATTTTTATTCAAATTTTGTGGGTGGGAATAGTAGCAGGTAAAGCCATCAGGTTGCAGGTTAAGTCTGCTTCGGCGTGCTAATATTTTCCTATAAATAGAGGGCTAAGTTAGAATTGAAAATCACACCAGAAATAAGTTTTCTCTCTTTCTCTCTCTAGATTATTGAGTGTATTTTGTGAGTATTTAGATACTTTGAGAGTTTCTATTCATCAGAGCAAGTTTCTTTCAGCCTTATACCGGTATTCCGACCAGAAGTACTGATATTTTGAGGTAAGGGATATTATTTTCTTCTTAATGATATTATTTTCTTCAACATCATTATACTGAAATATTGATATGAGTTTTTATCAAATTTGGAACTTTTTATGTCGGGATTAATATTCACGTATACGGCACTATTCACGTATACGGTACTATTCACGAAACTATTCACCGAAAAATAAAATTTTCTCTTTTTGTCCAAGATGTCTATTATAGTTACTATCTTTGATTGTATCCATGTTTTGATCATTATTTTTAAATTCTGCTTCACAATTGATTATTATGAAGTATTATTGATCTTGGATAAACTCTTATACGAATCCCTAATATTTGTCCTTCTGTCTCACTGGATTCGTTTCCTTTAAAATATTTTTTATCATCCTCAGTCCTAAATGATGATACTACTGAATATCTTTGGCCTGTAGTGCAAAGATGAATGATTAACTGATAAATATCTTTGGCCCGTAGTGCAAAGATGAACAGGTGTTGAGATGAACATGACCGACTGGTGATACAAATGAATATCTTTGGCCTATAGTGCAAAGATGAATATTTGGTTAAAGATGATTATTAATCGATGTTACAGGGATAAAATATTGATGATGGACTTTTAAATCTTAGAAGATAGTAGAATTCTTTCTCTACTTGACTCTTCTAATGGTTTGCTGTTTCCGCTGCAGTTGTTGATCTAAAACTTGTTGTCAATTATATTCTATCAGATTTTTCCCTGTTGAAGACTAACGATAATTTGTTGTATATTATCTTAGTCATAATATTCTTTACTGGGCTAGTTGAGCTCACCCTTTTCCTTTTTGTTCCATTTTTCTTCTCAGGAGGTGAGAACATAGCAGGATCTAGTCGGGGTATGGAGTGATGGTTCTAGAAAGATGTTTTAGCAGTCCTCACTATTTCTGTAAAATAGTATTTGAATAATTGTATTGAGCACTTATTTGAGTGTGGATATTGTCTAGAAGACAATATTTGTATTTAAACTCACAGTATGTGTTGTCGTATTTTGCACGACAATTGTATTATTAAAGTTGTAGTTTGCTTTCTGTACCATGTATTTGGCGACTCAGAATGGGTGTTGTATACCTATTTTGGGGGCGTCACAGTTAATACTGTTGGAATACCCGGTGGTTAAAATACAGTAATACGCGTTGTTGCACAGTAGCACACGGTATTGCACCAATTATTGATTCTTACGTAAGAAGGCACTACTCAATAATTGTTACAGTAATTACTGTTCAGTATTTTATTTTATTGATTCAATAATTGCTGCGTTGATATTTTATATTACTTTTGTTTCAATAATTGTCACTACACAGTATTTTCTATTATCGGAGCAATAATTCATATTATCTGAATAATATTATTAGATAACATTATTGGCAATGTCTAGAAAATTCTGTCTAAGGAGAGGTTTGGTCACCTAATTGCGCGCCAGTAAGAAAAAATCCTTATTGGAAAGCCCCCTCTTTCCTGGGAACGGCCTGGTTGTCATTATTGTGATTCTGTAATATTATTTATGAATAATTAATTATTGATTTATATAATGAGAAAAATATTAATTTTATGTTGATATAGATGGAGGAAATTTTTAAAGTGACAATTATTAAAAATTAATATTTTATCTTTTTTGATAAAATAATATTTTGTTATATTATTATAATATAATAATGATGATATTTTTATAATGAATGTGGGATATATGAGTATATGAGGAGGAAGAGTATTTTTGTTATAAAAGTTGTATAAAACATGTTAAACATGTATGTGGACCCATTTCATGACTGAAATTTGATTATATCCTGTAGAATCGCCCGTTTGTGGATTTCGGTCAATTTCTGTTTGAAATTTGGAAAAACTTTCTTTTGCAAAGTTATAGAGAATTGAATTTCCTATAAAAAAACGCGAGATTCGAATTTTCTGATAAAAAAGATATTTATTATAAATTATTGAAGTTCTAGAGTTTCGAAATAATTAATTTTTGGAAGTTTAAAATTTTTTAAATAACAAAAACGTTTTTTTCATTATGGTGTGTTCCACATGTGTGTTGAATGGGCTGATAAAATTTTCTCTTTTTGTCCAAGATGTCTATTATGGTTACTATCTTTGATTGTATCCATGTTTTGATCTTTATTTTTGAATTCTGCTTCACAATTGATTATTATGAAGTATTATTGATCTTGGATAAACTGTTATACGAATCCCTAATATTTGTCCTTCTGTCTCACTGGATTCGTTTTCTTTAAAATATTTTTCATCATCCTCAGTCCTAAATGATGATACTACTGAATATCTTTGGCCTGTAGTGCAAAGATGAATGATTAACTGATAAATATCTTTGGCCCGTAATGCAAAGACGAACAGGTGTTGAGATGAACATGACCGACTGGTGATACAAATGAATATATTTGGCCTGTAGTGCAAAGATGAATATTTGGTTAAAGATGATTATTAATTGATGTTACAGGGATAAAATATTGATGATGGACTTTTAAATCTTAGAAGATAGTAGAATTCTTTCTCTACTTGACTCTTCTAATGGTTTGCTGTTTCCGCTGCAGTTGTTGATCTAAAACTTGTTGTCGATTATATTCTATCAGATTTTTCCCTGTTGAAGACTAACGATAATTTGTTGTATATTATCTTAGTCATAATATTCTTTACTGGGCTAGTTGAGCTCACCCTTTTCCTTTTTGTTCCATTTTTCTTCTCAGGAGGTGAGAACATAGCAGGATCTAGTCGGGGTATGGAGTGATGGTTCTAGAAAGATGTTTTAGCAGTCCTCACTATTTCTGTAAAATAGTGTTTGAATAATTGTAATGAGGATTTATTTGAGTGTGGATATTGTCCAGAAGACAATATTTATATTTAAACTCACAGTATGTGTTGTCGTATTTTGCACGACAATTGTATTATTGAAGTTGTAGTTTGCTTGTTGTACCATATATTTGGCGACTCAGAATGGGTGTTGTATACCTATTTTGGGGGCGTCACAGTTGGTATCAGAACTTAGGGATATGATCCCTGGCTGAGATGTGAGACAAGAACTAGGAGGAGAGAGACGGGAAATTCCTTCGCTAGTATGACCTGACTAAGTTTATTTGGTGTTTATTTGGTCGGTCAGAGTATAGGGATAATATATGACATGACTATTAACCCTTGTTTTATGGCAGTATTTAAGAATGGCAGCTGAGAACGTTAATAATGGAGTAAATCAGACCGTGGAGACACCTTTGATCACCACCCAGGGGAACGTGCAACAGGAAGGCAATATTCCTCCTGTAAACAACGTTACCGAGCAAACGATGAATGATGGAATGTTTAGGAGCTTTTTGCAGTTCATGCAAAATCAGACGAGGGAGACTCGTGTGCAGAATACGGGTGGAAATGATAACAACACGCGGTTTGTCACAGCTAAGCAGTTCAAAGAATTGGGACCACCAGAATTTAAGGGAAAGCCGGATCCGATCATGGCGAAAACGTGGGTCAAGCAAATTACCAAGATATTCGATGTCTTGGGATGCACGGAGGAACAGAAGGTTCCATTCGCCACCTTTATGTTCCGCGGTGAGGCAGACTACTGGTGGGAGTCTGTGAAGCGTACCCAGCCTGACGCACTCAACATGTCCTGGGAAACATTTCACAAACTGTTCAATGACAAGTACTTTCCTGAAAGTATTCGTCATATGAAGGAGGTGGAGTTTATCAGACTGGAACAAAACAACATGACGGTGTCCCAGTACGAGGCGAAGTTTACAGAGTTATCCAGGTTTGTACCTCATTTGGTCGAAAATGAGGAACGAATGACAAGGATGTTTCTGAGAGGTCTAAAACCTGAGATTCGGCAATATCTTATCTCTCATAAATTTTCTTTATATTCAGATGTTGTAAATAGGGCTCAATTATTAGAGCGAGATAATGAGTATGTGCAACCGAGGGACCACAACCAGGGTCATACCGGTGGTGGCAGTCATCGAAGCAATGAAAACCAGCAGGAAGGAAAATACTTGGACAAAAGCGGTAACCACTCTGGTGGTAATCGTGGTCGTGATAATAAAAGGAGCGAGTCGGGAGGAGATTTCAAGAAGAAAAGGTACAACAATGATAATGTGAAGACGTCAGCACAAACATCAACTATTTCTAGGGGAGGAGAACGACCACCGGTCGTATGTTACAAATGTGGGAAAGAGGGACATATCAGCCCAAACTGCCCACAACAATCTAAGGTATGTTATAACTGTGGAAAGGAGGGTCATATAGCTCGAGAGTGTTTTGTAGCAAAACCAAGTTCAGCGGGGATGGTGACTCCAAAAGTTGTCCCGGATAAGTCGAAATCAGCGGTTCCTGGAAGGGCGTTTGTCGTGACTGGCCAAAACGCGAGAAACCCGAACGAGGTGATCACGGGTAAGCTAATCTTGAATTCTTACGAAGTTTATACTTTACTAGATACCGGTTCTACCCATTCTTTTATCTCTCCTGCTTGTGCTCAACGTTTAAACTTGACTCCGGAGAAATTGGACTTTAACTTATCTGTTGAAACTCCGTTGGGTGAAACCTTCGTTACATCTACAGTTTATAAATCTTGCATGATCCAAGTTGGCACTATCACATTACCTGTTGATCTTATCTCTTTAAAGATACTTGCTTTTGATGTGATTTTAGGAATTGATTGGTTAACCACTCATCATGCTAAAATTGATTGTTTTCGTAAGGTTGTTAGTTTTCATATTCCTAACCAACCTGTCATACGAATTCAAACTACTAAACCACTAAAATCAGTCACTGTCATATCAAGCCACAAAGCTATTCGTTTATTGAAAAATGGATGTCAAGCTTTCTTAGCCCATGTTATGGATTTGAACAAAGACAAGTCAGATTTGAATAATATTTCTATTGTTAGAGAATTTCTCGATGTATTTCCTGAAGAACTTCCTGGTCTACCCCCAGAACGTGAAGTTGAATTCTTTATTGACCTTGAACCCGGTACAAAGCCCATTTCTAAAACTCCATATCGAATGGCTCCTATTGAACTTCAGGAGTTAAAAGTCCAACTACAGGAGTTGTTGGACATCGGTTTTATTCGTCCTAGTACATCTCCTTGGGGTGCTCCTGTTTTATTCGTAAAGAAGAAAGACGGGAGTATGCGACTTTGTATTGACTATCGAGAATTGAACCATGTCACCATCAAGAATAGGTATCCGCTACCTCGCATTGATGACCTGTTCGACCAGTTACAAGGAACACAATTCTTTTCAAAGATCGACCTTCGTTCTGGATATCATCAGCTGAAGATTAAAACTGAGGATATTCCAAAAACTGCCTTCAGAACTCGGTACGGGCATTATGAATTCTTAGTCATGTCTTTTGGATTGACTAATGCTCCTGCTGCCTTCATGGATATGATGAACCGTGTATTCAAAGAATATTTGGATCAGTTCGTTGTTGTCTTTATTGATGACATCCTCATCTATTCCAAAAGCCGTGAAGATCATGAGCGCCATTTGAAGCTGGTACTACAAAGGCTTCGTGAAAATAAGCTATATGCCAAGTTGAAGAAATGTGAGTTCTGGCTTGAGGAAGTAGCATTCCTTGGGCACGTGGTGTCAAAACATGGAGTATCTGTCGACCCGGCGAAGATTGAAGCCATACAAAGTTGGGAGCAACCGAAATCGGTAACCGAAGTACGTAGCTTTCTGGGCTTAGCTGGTTATTATCGGAGATTTGTGGAAGGATTTTCTCGAATCGCTACTCCGTTAACTCAGCTGACTCGGAAAGATACAAAATTCGTATGGAGTGAGGAATGCGAGAAGAGTTTCCAAGAACTCAAGAGGAGACTCATTTCGGCACCTGTTCTGACAATACCATCTGGTTCGGATGGATTTGTTATCTACAGCGATGCTTCAGGCAAAGGGTTAGGATGTGTTCTCATGCAACATGGGAAAGTCATAGCCTATGCCTCACGACAACTCAAAGAATATGAGAGGAATTATCCTACTCATGATTTGGAGTTGGCAGCAGTCATTTTTGCGTTGAAGATCTGGAGACACTACCTGTATGGGGAGAAAGTGGAGATCTATACAGATCATAAAAGCCTCAAATATTTCTTCACCCAAAAGGAACTCAACATGCGGCAGCGACGTTGGCTCGAGCTGTTGAAAGATTACGATCATACCATCCAATATCATCCTGGAAAAGCAAACGTAGTAGCTGACGCATTGAGTAGAAGATCATATGCGGGTACGAGTGCAATGTTGTTAACACAAAGGCCCATTTTGTATGACTTGCAAAGGATGGAGATAGAGATGAAGGCTCCAAGTACCCACATGATGATATCAAATATACTAGTAGAACCGACTTTAATCGATAAAGTTAAAGCTGCTCAAGCTACGGACATGGAGCTGATGCGTATGAAGAAGAAAGTGCAAGAAGGTGCTATTCCAGAAGCAAGAATCGATGAAGAAGGAATACTTCGAGTCAACTCCAGACTTTGTGTTCCTAAGATTTTGACTTGAAGCATAGAATAATGATGGAGGTACACAACACACCGTTTGCAATCCATCCTGGGAGTACCAAAATGTATCACGATCTTCGACATACATTTTGGTGGAGCAATATGAAAAGAGAGATCGCAGAGTTTATCTCGAGATGTTTAACTTGTCAACGTGTAAAAGCGGAGTATCAAGTACCAAAGGGTCCATTGCAACCACTTGAGATTCCGAAATGGAAGTGGGAACACATTACTATGGATTTCGTTACAGGTCTTTTCAAGGTTTCTCAAGGCATAGATGCGATTTGGGTTATTGTTGATAGATTAACCAAGTCCGCTCATTTTTTGCCGATACGTGAGACTTATTCCCTTGAACGTCTTGCTAGTATGTACGTGAACGAGATTGTGAGATTGCATGGCATGCCAGTATCCATAGTTTCGGATCGTGACCCAAGATTCACTTCACGATTTTGGGTTAGCTTGCAGAAAGCTATGGGCACGGATTTACGATTCAGTTCGGCATACCATCCTCAAACGGACGGACAATCAGAGAGGACTATTCAAACTCTTGAAGATCTATTAAGACTTTGTGTCCTAGATCTCAAAGGGAGTTGGGATAAGTACCTACCATTGGTGAAATTCTCCTACAACAACAGTTATCAGGCGAGCATAGGTGTGGCTCCATTTGAGGCGTTGTATGGAAGAAAATGTCGTTCTCCAGTATGCTGGGACGAGGTGGGTGAAGCAACATTGTTGGGACCAGAGTTGGTACGCATGACTACAGAGAAGATCCAAACGATTCGACAACGTATACAAACGGCACAGGATCGACAAAAGAGTTATGCGGATCTTCATCGGAAGGACGTGAAATTTAATATTGGGGATCATGTATTGTTACGTGTTGCACCATGGAAGGGAGTTACAAGATTTGGGAAGAGAGGAAAGCTCAATCCAAGATTTGTTGGTCCATTTGAGATTCTTGAGCGAATAGGAAATGTGGCATATAGACTCGCATTTCCTCCAAGCATGTCTCGTGTTCATAATGTTTTTCACATATCTATGCTTCGTAAATATGTTAAAGACCCGAACCACATTATTGAGTTAGAACCAGACGAGATAGCTGAAGATTTAACGTACGAGGAGGTACCTGTTAAGATCTTGGATAGGAAAGAGCATGTCCTACGCACGAAGGTTATACCACAAGTTAAGGTTTTGTGGAGAAACCATGCTATTGAAGAAATGACCTGGGAGTTGGAATCAGAAATGAAAGCGAGGTATCCTCACCTTTTTGAAACATCAGGTACGTACGTCAATTTCGAGGACGAAATTTCATAAGGAGGGGAGGTTGTAAGACCCCAACTTGTTAATGAATAAAATCAAATTTTCTCTAAATATTATTGTGAATAATAAGGGGTTAATTTGATATAATACTTTGGTTATGGGTGAAATGTGCAAATTTTACAAAATAAGCAAGTGGTTATAAAATATTCATTTTGTCGGGGAATATTCGTTTGGTCGTGGAATATTCTTGCTGTCGGGACGACGGCGCAGCCTTGTGTGGGCCCCATAACGAAAAGCAATTGGATGAAGAAAACGACAAGTATAAGTTGTTTATAAATAACGGCGTAGTTGTTACCGTTAATACTGTTGGAATACCCGTTGGTTAAAATACAATAGCACACGATATTACATCAATTATTGATTCTTACGTAAGAATGCACTACTCAATAATTGTTACAGTAGTTATTGTTCAATATTTTATTTTATTGATTCAATAATTGTTGCGTTGATATTTTATATTATTGTTGTTTTAATAATTGTTGCTGCACAGTATTTTCCATTATCAGATCAACAATTCATATTATTTGAATAATATTATTAGATAACATTATTGGTAATGTCTAGAAAGTTCTGTCTAAGGAGAGGTTTGGTCATCTAATTGCGCGCCAGTAAGGATAAATCCTTATTGGAAAGCCCCCTCTTTCCTAGAAACGGGTTAGTTGTCATAAATGTGATTCTGTAATATTATTTGTGAATAATTAATTATTGATTCATATGATAAGGAAATATTTATTTTATGTGGATATAAATGAGGGATATATTTTTGTGGTTAAAAATGAAGGAGTTAATGTTGAGGTTTTTATCAGTATTTTTGTCGGAATGGAGGTATTAAAAATCAGGGTTTTTGAGATATTTTGCGGGGGTTATAATTTTTAATCCGACCGTTGGATCGTGATAATTTTTGGATATGTTATACATATATAAGTTGAGTATATGTCCACAAATTTTGAACCGTTAAAAATGAACGTATGATTTATTATGAATTTTACGAGATGACTGGTTTAGAAATTATTGAATTTTCGGAGTTTATCATTTTGATGGAAAATTCTAGAATTGGTGGGCCCCACTCTTGGTTGGTGAAGAAATGTGCTGAAATTTTTATTCAAATTTTGTGGGTGGGAATAGTAGCAGGTAAAGCCATCAGGTTGCAGGTTAAGTCTGCTTCGGCGTGCTAACATTTTCCTATAAATAGAGGGCTAAGTTAAAATTGAAAATCACACCAGAAACAAGTTTTCTCTCTTTCTCTCTCTAGATTATTGAGTGTATTTTGTGAGTATTTAGATACTTTGAGAGTTTTTATTCATCAGAGCAAGTTTCTTTCAGCCTTATACCGGTATTCCGACCAGAAGTACTGATATTTTGAGGTAAGGGATATTATTTTCTTCTTAATGATATTATTTTCTTCAATATCATTATGTTGAAATATTGATATGAGTTTTTATCAAATTTAGAACTTTTTGTGTCGGGGTTACTATTCACGTATACGGCACTATTCACGAATACGGCACTATTCACCGAAAAATAAATTTTTTCCTTTTTGTCCAAGATGTCTATTATGGTTACTATCTTTGATTGTATCCATGTTTTAATCTTTATTTTTGAATTCTGCTTCATAATTGATTATTATGAAGTATTATTGATCTTGGATAAACTGTTATACGAATCCCTAATATTTGTCCTTCTGTCTCACTGGATTCGTTTCCTTTAAAATATTTTTCATCATCCTCAGTCCTAAATGATGATACTACTGAATATCTCTGGCCTGTAGTGCAAAGATGAATGATTAACTGATAAATATCTTTGGCCCGTAGTGCAAAGATGAACAGGTGTTGAGATGAACATGACCGACTGGTGATACAAATGAATATCTTTGGCCTGTAGTGCAAAGATGAATATTTGGTTAAAGATGATTATTAATCGATGTTACAGGGATAAAATATTGATGATGGACTTTTAAATCTTAGAAGATAGTAGAATTCTTTCTCTACTTGACTCTTCTAATGGTTTGCTGTTTCCGCTGCAGTTGTTGATCTAAAACTTGTTGTCGATTATATTCTATCAGATTTTTCCCTGTTGAAGACTAACGATAATTTGTTGTATATTATCTTAGTCATAATATTCTTTACTGGGCTAGTTGAGCTCACCCTTTTCCTTTTTGTTCCATTTTTCTTCTCAGGAGGTGAGAACATAGCAGGATCTAGTCGGGGTATGGAGTGATGGTTCTAGAAAGATGTTTTAGCAGTCCTCACTATTTCTGTAAAATAGTATTTGAATAATTGTATTGAGCACTTATTTGAGTGTGGATATTGTCTAGAAGACAATATTTGTATTTAAACTCACAGTATGTGTTGTCGTATTTTGCACGACAATTGTATTATTGAAGTTGTAGTTTGCTTTCTGTACCATGTATTTGGCGACTCAGAATGGGTGTTGTATACCTATTTTGGGGGCGTCACAAGCATGGCTCCATTTGAGGCGTTGTATGAAAGAAAGTGTTGTTCTCTAGTATGCTAGGATGATGTGGGTGAAGCAACGTTGTTGGGACCGGATTTGGTACGTATGACTACGAAAAATATTCAAACGATCCGACAACGTATAAAAACCTCACAAGAACGACAAAAGAGTTATGCTGATTTTCATCGAAAGGACGTGAAATTCAATATTGGAGATCATGTGTTATTACGTGTTGCTCCGTGGAAAGGAGTTACGAGATTTGGAAAGAGAGGAAAGCACAATCCTCTATTCATTGGCCCATTTATAATCCTCGATCGAGTAGGAACTGTGCCCTATAGACTCGCCTTACCGCCAAATATGTCTTGTGTTCATAACGTTTTTCACATATCTATGTTACATAAATATGTGAAAGACCCGAACCACATTACTGAATTAGATCCAGACGAGATAGAGGAAGATTTAACGTATGAAGAGTTACCTGTTAAAATCTTGGATAAGAAGGATCATATTCTACGCTCCAAGGTTATACCTCAAGTCAAAATTTTGTGGAGAAACCACGATGTGGAAGAAATGACCTGGTTAGAATCTGAGATGAAGTCAAGATATCCTCACCTCTTCGATATACCAGGTACGTACCCTAATTTCGAGGACGAAATTTTATAAAAAGGGGAGGTTGTAAGAACCCAACTTTTATGAATAAAGAATAATTTTCTCGAAATATATTTTTGAATATTATGGTGTGGATTTGATATAGTGTTATAGTTGTGGGTAATATTTATAAATTTTACAAAGTAAGCAAGTGGTTATATAATATTCGATTGGTCGGGAAATATTCGTTTTAACAGAGAATATTCGTACGATGGCACAATCATTGGTGAACCCCACAACGGAAGTATTATAGTAGTTAGAAAACGACAGAATTATCTTTTTATAAAAATAATGACGAAAGTGTTACCGTTAAAACTGTTAAACTACCCGGTAGTAAAAGTACAGTAATACGCATGGTTGCATAGTAGTACACGGTATTGATTATTGATGCTTACGTGAGAAGTCACTTAGTTATACTCAATTATTATTACAGTAATTGTTGCATCATATCTCTCATATTATTGATTCAATTATTGTCACAGTATCATCTGCATAATATTTTATATTATTAAATCAATAATTGAGACGACAAAGTTATTCATATTATTATTTGTAATATTGACAATGTCTAAAAATTCTGTCAATGAGAGGTTTGGTCACCTAACTGCGCGCCAATAAGGAGAAATCTTTATCGGAAAGTCCCCTCTTTCCTGGGAACGACCTGGTTGTTAAATATTGTGAGTTATAATATTAATGATGAATAAGTTCGTGTTGATTAAAGATGAAATTGATAGTTCTATTGTGTGGGAATTATTAGTGTTGGTGGAAATCGACATTTATTTCGATAATAATTAATGTCTAGAGTTTATATTGACCAATCGGGTTATTCACCGAATAAATGAGTAATTAATTACTATTAATTCACATGCTTATAACTATGTGTTCACATGTGTGTACTATTGATTCACATGATTTACTATTAGGGGAGTTAGTGCAAGATTGATAATACTTACATAACTAAATTAAAAATAGAGGTATAATGAAGGTACTATACTGTAATTAGTTTTTCACATGATTATACTATTAAGGCACATGAATGAACTATTAATTCACATTATTTACTAGGTGGTGCAAGTCTGATAATACTTGCAGGACTAAATTAAAAATGAAGAAAAAGAGGAATGTATTATACTGTAATATTTTGAGCCCAAAACATGCAATTATCGAAACTATATTTTCCTATAAATAGAAGCTCATTCTTCTTTCATTCTCACAAATTCACTAAGTCTCACAAGAGCAATTATTATAGAGAGAAATTATAGAGAGAAAGAAGAAGAGAAGTCTACTACCTCACTATTCTAGTATCCAGTTTCTTATAAGGTAAGGGATATTATTTCTTTCGTATTCATGAAGAGAGTTATTTTCTTTCAATACTCGTAAGGGTTGTTATTCCATTCTTTATTATTCTGTTGGAATAACCTGTCTGTGCAGTCTATCGCATGCCTGGTGAATTCTTCTGTTTTTCCATTCTTTATTATTCTGTTAGAATAACCTGTCTGTGCGGTCTATCGCATGCCTGGTGAATCGCATGCCTGGTGAATTCTTCTGTTTTTCCATTCTTTATTATTCTGTTGGAATAACCTGTCTGTTCAGTCTATCGCATGCCTGGTGAATTCTTCTGTTATTCTATTCTTTATTATTCTGTTGGAATAACCTGTCTACGTGGGCTACCGAAAGCATGGTGAATTCTTCTGTTATTCCATTCTTTATTATTCTGTTGGAATAACCTGTCTGTGTGGACTACCGCATGCATGGTGAATGATCCTTCGTATTCATTCCTTATTAAATTGTGGAAATGATCTGTCTACGTGGATTATCGCATGGCGGGCAAAAATCCATTTGCAGTTTCATATATTCTATTATACTCAATTGGTTAAAGTTTTGGCTTCTATACTCGATGAAATTAGTATAATATCCTGGATATTTGCGCTTCATCCAGTATCTTTTCATAAAAATATTCTTTTGAGCATTCTTAAATTTTACTCCACAAAGCAGTATCATGTTGACAATTTGGACGTTATTGATATCTGGATAAATTAAATTATAAAATTTTTAAAATTTATCTTGAATTTGTTTTATTGAATTATTATGTCATTTTCATCATCCTCATGCTTATATTGTGATGAAAGTCATCTTTGGCTTACGTGCATAAATGGACTTTGTATGATTATGACCAGGGATTATTCGGTATAATCATGACCATTAATGATTACATGAATATCCTTGGCTGTGATGCAGGGATGATTTGATTTTATTTATTAAGCTGAGTCTCAGCGATAAAGTTGATGAAAAACTTTTTAAATCATAGAAGATAGTAGATTTTATGCTCTACTTGACTCTTCTAATGGATTACTTATTCCGCTGCAGTTAAACTTGTTGTCTATTATATTCTATCAGTTTAACATTGTTGAGGGCTAATCACCGTTTCGAATTATTTGATTACTGTTAAATTTTTAAAATTAATTCTAAAAAATGTGTCCTTAACATTAATATACAACAATTAGAAAGTAATTATAAAAATAAAACACACACAACATAATTACAAAAATAAAATAACACAATATAAAGTTGCTAAAATCAGTCCTACATTCAAGCAAACTGAACAGAACACGATCCTACATTCAAGCAACTGAACAGAACAGAACACGCTCCTACATTCAAGCAACTGAACAGAACACACAACTTTGATATTGGAGAAATCTAAATCTTCTGGCGCGACACACCACTGAGATAAGAGAAGACGGAAAAAAAATTCGCGACGGCACGCTAAGATCGACAGCAACACTGAGATCAGAGAAGAACAGATCAACGACGTATCTACCGGAGAAGACAAAATCTCTTGTCGCGACGCAACTCTGAGATTGAAGAAGAACATAAAAGAACGACAACAACTTCAAGATCTGTAACCAGATACTTACTGTAACTGCACTGATTGTTGATCGTACTGTACTGATTGTTGATTCGTTACAAATTTGTATACCGAGGTATTTGAGTTTCTAATTTATATGCATAGTGTTACCCCATGTTTACTACGTATTCGTCTATTGGTTACCTTTCTCAAATTTTTCGCTCTTTAAATGGTCATAAAGTCAGAATAATGAATGTTTTGAATGCAAAATGCATTTTAAAATATGTTTTATACTCTGGTTACTAAATATATATTAATTGGTTACTGTTTATTATTGATTTGGTTACTGTTTATTATTGATTTGGTTGTTGTATTATGTTTATATGCTTGCTTTATAATTTTAAAGATTATTCTACTGATGTTTTTTATATTAATGATTACTTATTAAATACATTGGTTACCTTCCTGCAACTGTTGGTTACTGTCTAATCTGAATTTGGTTAGTATATAATGCTGACTTGGTTACTGTGTAAAATTGCAATGGTTACTGCATAATATTACCCCCAGTTCATGTTCTGGTTACTAACATGATGTAGTTTGGTTACTGTTTGACACTGAGTTGGTTACTTTACAGACCATAAGCTAACAGTAATATTACCATATATATTGGTTACTGTCTAATATGCATTTAGATACTGTAAGGTGTTTATTTGGTTACTGTATAATGTTATTGTGGTTTTTATTGTTTCTTTTATATTGGTGGTTACTTATTGACTACATTGGTTACCTTCATATAACTGTTAATCTTATTATATATATTGGTTACTGTATACTATTTAATTTGTTACTGTATAATGCTTATTTAGTTGCTGAATAATATTAATGTACACTTGTACTGATGTTTTTTATAATTATGGAAAGATTTGATCTAGTGGCAATTTGGTAATTTCTGTCAAGTTTGGAGTGTCGAATTTTGGCATTTTCGGAGCCTAATTTCATTAGAAACGGGTCAACGATCAAAAGTCACCAGCTTTGCTCGTGATGTACATGGTTTTTGGTCAAATTTCATCATTTAGGCCTTCAAAATGGCATGTAAAAATGTTGTTTATGTTTTGGTTACTAAGATTATGCAGTTTGGTTACTGTCTAATATTAATTTGGTTACTTTATAATGTTTATTCAGTTGTTAGACTATGGAGATGATTCCAGTTGTGCTTTACTTCAACGGATAATAAACAAAAAGAGTGTAAATACAAGAATATATAATTGTTTACTGTTAGTAACCATTAACCACATGGTTGGTAACATTTTTGATGGTGTACAGTAACTAAAATTGTTATTGATTAATATTTTGATTTTTGATTCCATCATGAGCTGTCAATATAAAGTAAACATATACATTGAACAATTGGTAACTATTTTAAAACATTTTTATGTAAATTTGGTTACCCATCTAAAATAAAATGGTTACCTCTATATTCATATTTAGTTACCAACTGGACCATTTTCAAATAACTTTTGTAACTATGTAATTTAAAAGTATCCATCAACTAGATAAATGGGGACCCTCACATGTACATTAAGCACGTGATAACTGTTCTGATATAAGTTTTTAATTATTTGGTTACTAACAAAAACTAAAATGGTTACCCTTATATGCATGTTTGGATACCAACTGCACCTCTCAAACTATTTTTATTTTAATATGAGATCTATAAATAACCATATATATAAATGAAAACTCTCATACGTACATTTAACAATTGACGTTTGTCCTAATACAAGCTTGTAACTATCTGGTTACTAATAACAGTAACCATAATGTAACATAATAAAACAGTAACCACATAATTATATGATAGTAATCATAATGTAACATAATAAAACAGTAACCACATAATTATATGATAGTAACCAGAACAGGTTTTAATGTAACCAATACATAAATATCACGTAATGAAATCCAGTTTAGGCAATCCATGTATACTAAACAATTACATATTAACCAGAATAAAAATAACAGTAACCAAAATCCCACATCGAGGGCACAATAATAGTAGCCAAACCATAAGGGAACAGTAACCAAAACATAATAAAGAAGTAACCAAATAGTTATATGAAAAGTAACCAGAACATGTCATAATGGTAACCAAAACAGAAACAACCTGTATATCCAACCCAGTTTAGGCAATCTATGTATACTTTCACATGTACATTTAACACAATTCAGAAGGACAAGACAACGACAATCGAAATGATCAAAATCTGGTATAAATCTTCTTGAAACTTGAGTTTTTTGACTGCTGCTACTTTCTTCTTCATGGCTGCTCTCATTCTCTAGAAAAGACTTCTACATTATGAACCTGTGGGAGGAAGAGAAATACGTTGGGCCCATGTAGGATGTGTTTGTGGAAATAGAAGTAGAACTTGAAGAGCATAAGCCTTGTAGAAGATATTTGAAGGAATTTACAAAAATAATACATCAATGTATACTAAGCAAATACATGGTTTAACTATACTAAAAAGTAACCGAACAGTTATATGATAGTAACCAAATCATGTTTTAATGGTAACCAACACAAAAAAAAATATGTAGACCAAACCCAGTTTAGGCAACCAATGTATACTAAAAAAATACAAGGTAGCCAAAATAACACAAAAAAGTTACCAAAATTCCAAATTGAGTGAACAAGAATGGTATCCAAATCATAAGCTAACAGTAACAAAAAAAAATACTAAAAGAAGTAACCAAATAGTTATATGTTTGTAACGAAAACTTATTTTAATGGTAACCAAAACATAAATAAACTTCCCCTTCCTCTCCATAGCAAACTTCTTCAAGTCCTTAATAGAATCACCCTCCGTGATTCTTTTCCTCTTTCCATCCTTCTTCCTTGTATCAACCATTCTATACAAATCATAAAAATAACACAAACCCAAACAATCAATACTCCATTCTGTTAGTAAACTACTTTAATAGATAACACATTAAACTGTTTAGAAAATACTCACTTAAAACAATAATAAACACCAGACAACGACAATGACGAACAACTAAACAAAGATGGCAAACAACTAAACGAAGATGATAACGAGTAACGATCACGAAAATGTAAAATAAATCACCGAAAACGATCAATAGAGATGAAGAAGACACGAACACAAGAGAGAAACAAGGGTTTCAATATACAGAACAAGGGTTTGTAACTGAATAGTCCCAATCAAATGATAGATGACAGTTATTACGCGTTTCAAAATAAACCAACCCCATTTTAAGATGGACACTAATTTGTCATATCAGCTCATTAATATTAATCTCTTAAATCAAGGACTCCTAATTGTATTAGTATTGTAAATAAATATGATGAAATATCATATTTTTGTAATTATTTTATGGATGTATGATTATTGTAATTATTTCTAAAAATGTACTAATATATGTAATTTATCCCACTGTTTTCAAACCCGGACCGGACCGCCGGTTGAAACGGAAAAAATCGGACCCGGTTCACTCAACGGTCCGGTTTGGACCATTAAATCACTTTTGCTCAAAAACCGTTCAGAACCGGTGAACCGCCGGTTGAACCGGTTGACCCAGTGAACCAGTGACCGGTTCACGGGTTTGACCGGTTCACTCCTTAAAGATTAAAAAAAAATTACGGATTTTATTTTATTTTAGTAATTTAGTTGAGACTTTGTTTGGTATTTTACATATTTTTGCATTCATTTAATAAAACACTTGAACTTGTGGTTGAATTTCAGAATTTGAATGTATCTTAGAGATGTTTAATTTTTTTTTTGTAGATAAATTGATTAATTTTACATATTTACTAAATATTATATACAATATATAATAATAATTAATATAATTAATTATTTATTATTTATTACATATTAATGACGTCACTGGGTCAATAACGGTTCGACCACTGGTTGGACCAGTGACCCATCCACCCGGTAACTTTTCCGGTTCGATGACCGGTCCGGTTTTAAAAACCTTGATTTATCCAATATAATTTCGACGAGAAAAAAGAACAGTAAATTTGATTTCCTACAATAAATCGAAGAAATATTGATCCGCACAGCACGTCTCTTAAGTACTACATCTATTTTTAATTATACACATAGATTAAAAAATACAATTAATAATGTTGGATCGATTATATTGAGTATAAAATTTTATTATTAACCTTTTAAAATTTATTAAAAAGATGAGAGAAAAATAAATTAACCTTTAATCATAAAAGGATTGTAATAAGCATGAGAAATTAAACATTTAATGTTTCTTTAAAATCTACGAACCACAAATAAAAAAGAGCAAAAACTTCTACTTAAAAAGACAAATAAAAACGGGTGAAGGAAGTACTACCTATAAACTAGGGCAATGAATTAATACCTACTCGTTTATTACTCCCTCCGTCTTAAAAAAAAATAAAAAAAAAATATATTAAGAAAAAATAAAAATAAAAAATTTAAATTTAGCTTTAATAGTCTCACATTATTAAATAAAAATGATGAGAGTTTTTATATGCTTTTGTCTCCTTTATTAATTCTCCTCCCTTTTGATAATATTAAGAATTAAAGTTTATTATACTCAGCTAATGAGCTGCCTTGTCCCCCGGCTTTTAGCCTTTGAGGAGACGAAGTTTTTCTTTTTATTTAGTTCAAAAGGGAACAGAGAATAATGTTTATAACTATTAAACGAGTATATGTTAAAGTCAAAGGTTTTTATTGAACTTTTAGACAACCACCCCCTTTTTTTAACCTCTCCCGTTTATTTAGACTAGTACATTAAGCCGTGCACGACACAATTTAACATGCATAAATTAGTTTTAATTAATCATTCAATACAATGTATATATATATACTAATTGTGCCCTGTCTCAGACACTATATAAACAATAAAATTTATCTTAAAATTTGGACGGTTCAGATGATTTATTGAATGTACAAAGAATTTAAAATTATTTATATTTTATTATATATATATATATATATATATATATATATATATATATATATATATATATATATATATATATATATATATAAAGTAAGACTTTTCTTGTTGCACTCTATTGTCCTCTTTGACTCATTTCTAATTGTGCATAATTCATCAGCAAATTGGATATGATAATTGAATAGAAAGATTAAAAAAAATTTATTTCAGCGATCAAATGAATTGTACTGTTAAATTATTTACGGGAATAAATTTTTTTATTTTTTTGATCTAATTATCTTGTCTAATTTATCTCTCCGTGTAGGACTCATTCATCAGCCTCTTGGTGAATATGTGCTCTGTAAGATTGTAATTTAAATTTGTAAGCAAATGACTAAATTGACCTTACGACTATATAACGTGGACCTCTGTTACAAAATACAATAATAATATACGAGTCCCTTCATAATATATTTCTGTCTTATGTATTCACATACGTCCATATTAATTCATAATGTTAAACACTATATATGCGATAAAATAAAATAATAATTTATAAGTTTCTTGTAAATTATTTTTTATCATATGTATACGCATATTTTTTTTAATTTAATATTAATATAAATTTATCGATTAAAAAAATTAATAAATAGTTAAATACTATGACTTCCTATCGACTTGGTCAAAGAAATATTGATTTGCAGGCGTCTTTAGGTATCTTAAAAAGCCAGAGCTATCTGCTCCACTGTCCGCTAAGAGAAAAAACTGATCTCATAAAAAACAAAGTACCAAAATGAATGGCAAGAAGCACTTCCTTCTCCTTTCTCTACCCGTCCAAAGCCACATCAACCCTACTCTCCAGCTTGCCAAGATCCTCACACGCTCCGGCGCGAACGTCACCTACGCCACCGCCGGGATAGGTCGCCTCAACGCTCTTCCTACCATCGACGGCTTATCCTATGCCACTTTTTCCGACGGCAACGAACATAATGCATCCCTACCTCCTAACGACTACATGGCCACGTTAAGGCGCGTGGGACCTCAAAGCGTCACCAAACTCGTTCACGATCTCTCGACCAAGGGTACCCCGGTAACTTTCATCGTATACACAGTCCTATTACCTTGGGTGGCTGAGGTGGCGCGTGACATGCACCTTCCATCCGCTTTTCTATTTATTCAATGTGCCATTGCATTTGCTATATTCCACCGTTTCTTCAATAGCCAAGACGGCCTCCATAGCGGTGTTCACGAAATTAACCCCCACGTTTCCGTAAAATTACCGGGATTGCCATTGTTCACATGCAAAGAAATACCCGACTTTCTTTTCCCACACAATCAATTCTATTCCCCCATGGCACCAGCTTTCCAAGAACACATACAAACCCTAGAAAAAGAGCCTAATCCATGCGTTCTGGTAAACACATTTAATGCACTCGAGGGTGATATTATCAAATCCTTCCCTAATATGAAATTGATGGCGATCGGGCCCTTACTTCCATCAGCCTTTTCCGATGGGAATGACTTGACTGACAAGTCATTCGGTGGCACCTTATTTCAAAACCCTAATAATTATCTTACCTGGCTAGACTCAAAACCGGACCGGTCAGTCATTTACGCGTCGTTTGGAAGCCTTATGCAATTAAAAGAAACACAAAAGGAAGAGGTTTTGCATGGTCTAAGGACAAGTAATCGGCCTTTCTTGTGGGTTATTCGCGATATAAATGAAGAAGTGGCAAAATCCATGAAATTAGATAACGGGATTACAGATGAATTAGGGTTTATTGTGCCATGGTGTTCACAAGTGGAGGTTTTGTGCCACCGGTCTATCGGGTGTTTCGTGACGCATTGTGGGTGGAATTCCACGGTGGAGAGTATTATTGGTGGCGTTCCGATGGTGGGGTGTCCACAGTTTTCCGAGCAGAAGACAAATATAAAGATGGTGGAACAAGTGTGGGGGAATGGAATTAGGGTGAAGGAAAATGATGAAGGGGTGTTTGGGAGGGAAGAGATTAGGAGGTGCTTGGATATAGTGATGGGAGAAGGAGAGAAAGGGAAAGAAATAAGAAGGAATGCTATGAAATGGAAATGTTTGGCTGTGGAAGCTGTGAAGGAGGGGGGTTCTTCACACATGAATGTAAAACAGTTTTTGGAAATGTAAGCATTGGGAATTTAATTTAATTCGATGATAAAATAATTATATATTTCAGGCCAGTACTTTCCTATGAATTATTTAATATTCCCTCAGCCAAAAGTTAATTTAACATATTTCTAAATTTATAAGTAATACAATTTCTCAGCTGAGTAAGGATACAGCTTCGTGCATCCGTCATCGGCATAATAGTTCATAGTTCATTGAAATTTTTTTTATCTTCGTATAATTTTTGGCCCAACAATAACTCCTGCCTTATAATTTCCTAGCATCATATTTCCTAACCTAATATCAACAACCAATTTTTAACCTTGACAAATTACTTAAAATTTTTAATTTCATTGAATTTTATTTAATCCCTTCAAAGCAAATTAAAGTAGAGTGATAAATAATTTTTTCTCCCTCTTACTTCACATCAGACTTACTTTTTTCTTGCCTTTATCTTTCCTTTCCTTTTCCCGGTCTCTTTCCACCTCTATAATTTTCTTCAAGCATGCATGGAAAAGTAGTACCAACGACTATTTTGCTGCAATAAATGGGTTTGCTTTCTTACTTCTAATTTCTCCAGAATTATTATTTATATATACATTGTTTTGTTTAGAGATTGATATTTCCACGTATTAAAATAGTATTTTCATATGAGTCTCTCACATGAAGGTGAGACTCACTATTTATAAGAGAGAGATAATATAAAAATATTAATTTTTTATATAAAAATATCAATTCTCTTTCTTTTTTCGTATATTTCAATTAAATTTAGAGTTACAAAATACCTTAATAGTTTTTGATACAAGATGTGACGCCCCCAAAATAAGTATACAACACCCATTCTGAGTCGTCAAATACATGGTACAAAAAAGTAAACTACAACTTCAATAATACAATTGTCGTGCAAAATACGACAACACATACTGTGAGTTTAAATACAAATATTGTCTTCTAGACAATATCCACACTCAAATAAGTCCTCATTACAATTATTCAAAAACTATTTTACAGAAATAGTGAGGACTACTAAAACATCTTTCTAGAACCATCACTCCATACCCCGACTAGATCCTGTTATGTTCTCACCTCCTGAGAAGAAAAATAGAACAAAAAAAAAAGGGTGAGCTCAACTAGCCCAATAAAGAATATTATGACTAAGATAATATACAACAAATTATTATTAGTATTCAACAGGGAAAAATCTGATAGAATATAATCGACAACAAGTTTTAGATCAACAACTGCAGCGGAACCAGCAAACCATTAGAAGAGTCAAGTAGAGAATGAATTCTACTATCTTCTAAGATTTAAAAGTCCATCATCAATATTTTATCCCCGTAACATCAATTAATAATCATCTTTAACCAAATATTCATCTTTGCACTACAGGCCAAAGATATTCATTTGTATCACCAGTCAATCATGTTCATCTCAACACCTGTTCATCTTTGCACTACAGGCCAAAGATATTCATCAGGTAATCATACATCTTTGCACTATAGGCCAAAGATATTCAGTAATATCATCATTTAGGACTGAGGATGATAAAAAATATTTTAAAGAAAATGAATCCAGTGAGACAGAAAGACAAATAGTAGGGATTCGTATAACAGTTTATCCAAAATCAATAATACTTCATAATAACCAATTATGAAGCAGAATTCAAAAATAAAGATCAAAATATGGATACAATCAAAGATAGTAACCATAATAGACATCTTGGACAAAAAGAGAAAATTTTATTTTTCGGAGAATAGTGCCGTATTCGTGAATAGTGCCGTATATGTGAATAGTGCCGTATACGTGAATAGTAACTCCGACACAAAAAGTTTCAAATTTGATAAAAAAAACTCATATCAATATTTCAGCATAATGATATTGAAGAAAATAATATCATTTAAGAAAAAAATAATATCCCTTACCTCAAAATATCAGTACTTCTGGTCTGAATACCGGTATAAGGCTGAAAGAAACTTGCTCTGATGAATAGAAAATCTCAAAGTATCTAAATACTCACAAAATACACTCAATAATCTAGAGAGAAAAAGAGAGAAAATTTATTTCTGGTGTGATTTTCAATTCTAACTTAGCCCTCTATTTATAAGAAAATGTTAGCACGCCGAAGCAGACTTAACCTGCAACCTGATGGCTTTACCTGCTACTATTCAAGCCTACCACATTTGAATAAAAATCTCAACACATTTTTTCACCAACCAAGAGTGGGGCCCACCAATTCTAGAATTTTTTACCAAAATGATAAACTCCAAAAATTCAATAATTTCTGAACCAGTTATATCGTAAAACTCATAATAAATTATACGTTCATTTTTAACGGTTCAAAATTTGTGGACATATACTCAACTTATATATGTATAACATATCCAAAAATTACCATGATCCAACGGTCGAATTAAAAATTATAACCCCTGCAAAATATCTCAAAAATTATGATTTTTAATACCACCATTCCGATAAAAATACTGATAAAAACCTCAACATTAACTCCTTCATTTTTAACCACAAAAATATATCCCTCATTTATATCTACATAAAATAAATATTTTCTTATCATATGAATCAATAATTAAATATTCACAAATAATATTACAGAATCACATTTATGACAACCAGGCCGTTCCCAGGAAAGAAGGGGCTTTCCAATAAGAATTTTTCCTTACTAGCGCGCAATTAGATGACCAAACCTCTCCTTAGACAGAACTTTCTAGACATTGCCAATAATGTTATCTAATAATATTATTCAAATAATAAGAATTATTGATCTGATAATGGGAAATACTGTGCAATGACAATTATTGAAACAATAATAATATAAAATATCAATGCAGCAATTATTGAATCAATAAAATAAAATATTAAACAGTAACTACTGTAACAATTATTGAGTAGTGTCTTCCTTCGTAAGAATCAATAATTCAAAAATATTGTGCAATTCGTGTGCTACTGTGCAACCACGCGTATTACTGTATTTTAACCACCGGATATTCCAACAGTGTTAACGGTAACAACTACGCCGTTAATTATAAACAATTTATTCTTGTCGTTTTCTTCATCCAATCGCTTTACGTTATGAGGCCCACACAAGGCTGCGCCGTCGTACGAATATTCTCCGACGGCAAGAATATTCCACGACCAAACGAATATTCACCGACCAAAAATAAATATTTTATAACCACTTTCTTAATTGAAATATTTGCGCATTTTACCCATAACTAACCACATTTGTGACGCCCCCAAAATAGGTATACAACACCCATTCTGAGTCGCCAAATACATGGTACAGAAAGCAAACTACAACTTCAATAATACAATTATCGTGCAAAATACGACAACACATACTGTGAGTTTAAATACAAATATTGTCTTCTAGACAATATTCACACTCAAATAAATCCTCATTACAATTATTCAAACACTATTTTACAGAAATAGTGAGGACTGCTAAAACATCTTTTTAGAACCATCACTCCATACCCCGACTAGATCCTGCTATGTTCTCACCTCCTGAGAAGAAAAATGGAACAAAAAGGAAAAGGGTGAGCTCAACTAGCCCAGTAAAGAATATTATGACTAAGATAATATACAAACAAATTATCGTTAGTCTTCAACAGGGAAAAATCTGATAGAATATAATCGACAACAAGTTTTATATCAACAACTGCAGCGGAAACAGCAAACCATTAGAAGAGTCAAGTAGAGAAAGAATTCTACTATCTTCTAAGATTTAAAAGTCCATCATCAATATTTTATCCCTGTAACATCAATTAATAATCATCTTTATCCAAATATTCATCTTTGCACTACAGGCCAAAGATATTCATTTGTATCACCTGTCAGTCATGTTCATCTCAACACCTGTTCATCTTTGCACTACAGGCCAAAGATATTCATCAAGTAATCATACATCTTTGCACTACAGGCCAAAGATATTCATTAATATCATCATTTAGGACTGAGGATGATGAAAAATATCTTAAAGAGAACGAATCCAATGAGACAGAAGGACAAATAGTAGGGATTCGTATAACAGTTTATCCAAGATCAATAATACTTCATAATAATCAATTGTGAAGCAGAATTCAAAAATAAAGATCAAAACATGGATACAATCAAAGATAGTAACCATAATAGACATATTGGACAAAAAGGAAAAATTTTATTTTTCGGTGAATAGTGCCGTATACGTGAATAGTGTCGTATACATGAATAGTAACCCCGACACAAAAAGTTCCAAATTTGATAAAAACTCATATCAATATTTCAGCATAATGATATTGAAGAAAATAATATCATTTAAGAAGAAAATAATATCCCTTACCTCAAGATATCAGTACTTCTGGTCGGAATACCGGTATAAGGCTGAAAGAAACTTGCTCTGATGAATAGAAACTCTCAAAGTATCTAAATACTCACAAAATACACTCAATAATCTAGAGAGAGAAAGAGAGAAAACTTGTTTCTGGTGTGATTTTCAATTCTAACTTAGCCCTCTATTTATAGGAAAATTTTAGTAGGTTTGACCTGCAACCTGATGGCTTTACCTGCTACTATTCCCACCCACCACATTTGAAATATAATTCAGCACATTTCTTCACCAACCACAAGTGGGGCCCACCAATTCTAGAATTTTCCATCAAAATGATAAACTCCGAAAATTCAACAATTTCTGAACCAGTCATCTCGTAAAATTCATAATAAATCATACGTTCATTTTTAACGGTTCAAAATTTGTGGACATATACTCAACTTATATATGTATAACATATCCAAAAATTACCACGATCCAACGGTCGGATTAAAAATTATAACACCCGCAATATTTCTCAAAAACCCTGATTTGATTTGTAATACCTCCATTCCGATAAAAATACTGATAAAACACCTCAACATTAACTCCTTCATTTTTAACCACAAAAATATATCCCTCATTTATATCCACATAAAATAAATATTTCCTTATCATATGAATCAATAATTAATTATTCACAAATAATATTACAGAATCACATTTATGACAACCAGGCCGTTCCCAGGAAAGAGGGGGCTTTCCAATAAGGATTTCTCCTTACTGGCGCGCAATTAGATGACCAAACCTCTCCTTAGACAGAACTTTCTAGACATTGCCAATAATGTTATCTTATAATATTATTCAAATAATATGAATTATTGATCTGATAATGGAAAATACTGTGCAGCAACAATTATTGAAACAACAATAATATAAAATATCAATGCAACAATTATTGAATCAATAATAAAATATTGAACAATAACTACTGTAACAATTATTGAGTAGTGCCTTCTTACGTAAGAATCAATAATTGGTGCAATACCGTGTGCTACTGTATTTTAACCACCGGGTATTCCAACAGTATTAACGGTAACAACTACGCCGTTATTTATAAATAACTTATACTTGTCATTTTCTTCATCCAATCGCTTTCCGTTATGGGGCCCACACAAGGCTGCGCCGTCGTACGAATATTCCCCGACAGCAAGAATATTCCACGACCAAACGAATATTCCCCGACAAAATGAATATTTTATAACCACTTGCTTATTTTGCAAAATTTGCACATTTCACCCATAACCAAAGTATTATATCAAATTAGCCCCTTATTATTCACAATAATATTTAGAGAAAATTTGATTTTATTCATTAATAAGTTGGGGTCTTACAACCTCCCCTCCTTATGAAATTTCGTCCTCGAAATTGACGTACGTACCTGATGTTTCAAAAAGGTGAGGATACCTCGCTTTCATTTCTGATTCCAACTCCCAGGTCATTTCTTCAATAGCATGGTTTCTCCACAAAACCTTAACTTGTGGTATAACCTTCGTGCGTAGGACATGCTCTTTCCTATCCAAGATCTTAACAGGTACCTCCTCGTACGTTAAATCTTCAGCTATCTCGTCTGGTTCTAACTCAATAATGTGGTTCGGGTCTTTAACATATTTACGAAGCATAGATATGTGAAAAATATTATGAACACGAGACATGCTTGGAGGTAATGCGAGTCTATATGCCACATTTCCTATTCGCTCAAGAATCTCAAATGGACCAACAAATCTTGGATTGAGCTTTCCTCTCTTCCCAAATCTTGTAACTCCCTTCCATGGTGCAACACGTAATAATACATGATCCCCAATATTAAATTCCACGTCCTTCCGATGAAGATCCGCATAACTCTTTTGTCGATCCTGTGCCGTTTGTATACGTTGTCGAATCGTTTGGATCTTCTCTGTAGTAATGCGTACCAACTCTGGTCCCAACAATGTTGCTTCACCCACCTCGTCCCAGCATACTGGAGAACGACATTTTCTTCCATACAACGCCTCGAATGGAGCCACACCTATGCTCGCCTGATAACTGTTGTTGTAGGAGAATTCCACCAATGGTAGGTACTTATCCCAACTCCCTTTGAGATCTAGGACACAAAGTCTTAATAGATCTTCAAGAGTTTGAATAGTCCTCTCTGATTGTCCGTCCGTTTGAGGATGGTATGCCGAACTGAATCGTAAATCCGTGCCCATAGCTTTCTGCAAGCTAACCCAAAATCGTGAAGTGAATCTTGGGTCACGATCCGAAACTATGGATACTGGCATGCCATGCAATCTCACAATCTCGTTCACGTACATACTAGCAAGACGTTCAAGGGAATAAGTCTCACGTATCGGCAAGAAATGAGCGGACTTGGTTAATCTATCAACAATAACCCAAATCGCATCTATGCCTTGAGAAACCTTGGGAAGACCCGTAACAAAATCCATAGTAATGTGTTCCCACTTCCATTTCGGGATCTCAAGTGGTTGCAATGGACCCTTTGGCACTTGATGCTCCGCCTTTACACGTTGACAAGTTAAACACCTCGAGATAAACTCCGCGATCTCTCTTTTCATATTGCTCCACCAAAATGTATGTCGAAGATCGTGATACATTTTGGTACTCCCAGGATGGATTGCAAACGGTGTGTTGTGTGCCTCCATCATTATTCTATGCTTCAAGTCAAAATCGTTAGGAACACAAAGTCTGGAGTTGACTCGAAGTATTCCTTCTTCATCGATTCTTGCTTCTGGAATAGCACCTTCTTGCACTTTCTTCTTCATACGCATCAGCTCCATGTCCGTAGCTTGAGCAGCTTTAACTTTATCGATTAAAGTCGGTTCTACTCGTATATTTGATATCATCATGTGGGTACTTGGAGCCTTCATCTCTATCTCCATCCTTTGTAAGTCATACAAAATGGGCCTTTGTGTTAACAATATTGCACTCGTACCCGCATATGATCTTCTACTCAATGCGTCAGCTACTACGTTTGCTTTTCCAGGATGATATTGGATGATATGATCGTAATCTTTCAACAGCTCGAGCCAACGTCGCTGCCGCATGTTGAGTTCCTTTTGGGTGAAGAAATATTTGAGGCTTTTATGATCTGTATAGATCTCCACTTTCTCCCCATACAGGTAGTGTCTCCAGATCTTCAACGCAAAAACGACTGCTGCCAACTCCAAATCATGAGTAGGATAATTCCTCTCATATTCTTTGAGTTGTCGTGAGGCATAGGCTATGACTTTCCCATGTTGCATGAGAACACATCCTAACCCTTTGCCTGAAGCATCGCTGTAGATAACAAATCCATCCGAACCAGATGGTATTGTCAGAACAGGTGCCGAAATGAGTCTCCTCTTGAGTTCTTGGAAACTCTTCTCGCATTCCTCACTCCATACAAATTTTGTATCTTTCCGAGTCAGCTGAGTTAACGGAGTAGCGATTCGAGAAAATCCTTCCACAAATCTCCGATAATAACCAGCTAAGCCTAGAAAGCTACGTACTTCGGTTACCGACTTCGGTTGCTCCCAACTTTGTATGGCTTCAATCTTCGCTGGGTCGACAGATACTCCATGTTTTGACACCACGTGCCCAAGGAATGCTACTTCCTCAAGCCAGAACTCGCATTTCTTCAATTTGGCATATAGCTTATTTTCACGAAGCCTTTGCAGTACCAGCTTCAAATGGCGCTCATGATCTTCACGGCTTTTGGAATAGATGAGGATGTCATCAATAAAGACAACAACGAACTGATCCAAATATTCTTTGAATACACGGTTCATCATATCCATGAAGGCAGCAGGAGCATTAGTCAGTCCAAAAGACATTACTAAGAATTCATAATGCCCGTACCGAGTTCTGAAGGCAGTCTTTGGAATATCCTCAGTTTTAATCTTCAGCTGATGATATCCAGAACGAAGGTCGATCTTTGAAAAGAATTGTGTTCCTTGTAACTGGTCGAACAGGTCATCAATGCGAGGTAGTGGATACCTATTCTTGATAGTGACATTATTCAATTCTCGATAGTCGATACAAAGTCGCATACTCCCGTCTTTCTTCTTTACAAATAAAACAAGAGCACCCCAAGGAGACGTACTAGGAAGAATAAAACCGATGTCCAACAACTCCTGTAGTTGGACTTTTAACTCCTGAAGTTCAATAGGAGCTATTCGATATGGAGTTTTAGAAATGGGCTTTGTACCGGGTTCAAGGTCAATAAAGAATTCAACTTCACGTTCTGGGGGTAGACCAGGAAGTTCTTCAGGAAATACATCGGGAAATTCACTAACAATAGAAATATTATTCAAATCTGACTTGTCTTTGTTCAAATCCATTACATGGGCTAAGAAAGCTTGACATCCGTTTTTCAATAAACGAATAGCTTTGTGGCTTGATATGACAGTGACTGATTTTAGTGGTTTAGTAGTTTGAATTCGTATGACAGGTTGGTTAGGAATATGAAAACTAACAACCTTACGAAAACAATCAATTTTAGCATGATGAGTGGTTAACCAATCAATTCCTAAAATCACATCAAAAGCAAGTATCTTTAAAGAGATAAGATCAACAGGTAATGTGATAGTACCAACTTGGATCATGCAAGATTTATAAACTGTAGATGTAACGAAGGTTTCACCCAACGGAGTTTCAACAGATAAGTTAAAGTCCAATTTCTCCGGAGTCAAGTTTAAACGTTGAGCACAAGCAGGAGAGATAAAAGAATGGGTAGAACCGGTATCTAGTAAAGTATAAACTTCGCAAGAATTCAAGATTAGCTTACCCGTGATCACCTCGTTCGGGTTTCTCGCGTTTTGGCCAGTAACGACAAACGCCCTTCCAGGAACCGCTGATTTCGACTTATTCGGGACAGCTTTTGGAGTCACCATCCCCGCTGAACTTGGTTTTGCTACAGAACACTCTCGAGCTATATGACCCTCCTTTCCACAGTTATAACATACCTTGGATTGTTGTGGGCAGTTTGGGCTGATATGTCCCTCTTTCCCACATTTGTAACATACGACCGGTGGTCGTTCTCCTCCCCTAGAAACAGTTGATGTTTGTGCTGACGTCTTCACATTATCATTGTTGTATCTTCTCTTCTTGAAATCTCCTCCCGACTCGCTCCTTCTATTATCACGACCACGATTACCACCAGAGTGGTTACCGCTTTTGTCCGAATATTTTCCTCCCTGCTGGTTTTCATTGCTTCGATGACTGCCGCCACCGGTATGACCCTGGTTGTGGTCCCTCGGTTGCACATACTCATTATCTCGCTCTAATAATTGAGCCCTATTTACAACATCTGAATATAAAAAAATTTATGAGAGATAAGATATTGTCGAATCTCGGGTTTTAGACCTCTCAGAAACATCCTTGTCATTCGTTCCTCATTTTCGACCAAATGAGGTGCAAACCTGGATAACTCTGCAAACTTCGCCTCGTACTGGGACACCGTCATGTTGTTTTGTTCCAGTCTGATAAACTCTACCTCCTTCATATGACGAATACTTTCAGGAAAGTACTTGTCATTGAACAGTTTTTGAAATATTTCCCAGGACATGTTGAGTGCGTCAGGCTGGGTACGCTTCACAGACTCCCACCAGTAGTCTGCCTCATCGCGGAACATAAAGGTGGCGAATGGAACCTTTGTTCCTCCGTGCATCCCAAGACATCGAATATCTTGGTAATTTGCTTGACCCACGTTTCTGCCATGATCGGATCCGGCTTTCCCTTAAATTCTGGTGGTCCCAATTCTTTGAACTGCTTAGCTGTGACAAACCGCGCGTTATCATTTCCACCCGTATTCTGCACACGAGTCTCCCTCGTCTGATTTTGCATGAACTGCAAAAAGCTCCTAAACATTCCATCATTCATCGTTTGCTCGGTAACGTTGTTTACAGGAGGAATATTGCCTTCCTGTTGCACGTTCCCCTGGGTGGTGATCAAAGGTGTCTCCACGGTCTGATTTACTCCATTATTAACGTTCTCAGCTGCCATTCTTAAATACTGCCATAAAACAATGGTTAATAGTCATGTCATATATTATCCCTATACTCTGACCGACCAAATAAACACCAAATAAACTTAGTCAAGTCATACTAGTGAAGGAATTCCCCGTCTCTCCCCTCCTAGTTCTTGTCTCACATCTCAGCCAGGGATCATATCCCTAAGCTCTGATACCAACTGTGACGCCCCCAAAATAGGTATACAACACCCATTCTGAGTCGCCAAATACATGGTACAGAAAGCAAA